>VZRF01006112.1:255445-272141 GCA_013396875.1 Vireo altiloquus
ATTGGATGTTAATAAGGTCCCAGTTCAGCGACTGCTCTTACGAGCAGAGGCTCACCCACGGTTTAGAAGAAGCAGTGCTGGGCTGGACTCCGCGGGGGCAGCGAATTCTTCCCGCGGTAGCAGCAACTCCCCAGTTCCCCTCCGATCCCGAGAGAGAGCCAGGAGCTGAGCCCAGCCCCTCATCCCCCAGCCAAAAATCTCTCGGTATCTCTGCCCTTCCCAAGAGAAAAGCCCCCGCCAAGAAGCTGCAGCCGGCTGTGCCCCTTTTTGTCTCTCTTAAGTACTGGTCGTTATCATCTCTTAGGCAACAGATGGGAGAAAATTCCCTGAGAGAAAGAAAAAAAAAGGAATAATCCTGAACTCCAACAGGACTCACTTCAGCAGCTCCATGTCCTCCCTGTGCCGGGGAGTCCAAAGCTGGAGGCAGTTCTGCAGGTGAGGTCTCACCTGAGTGGGGCAGGGAGGAAAAATCTCCCCCTCACCTGCAGGGGATGCAGCCCAGAACACGGCTGGGAGGTCAGCACACACTGCCAGGAGCCATTTTCCCTTAAAAATGCCAGTGTTCTTCTGTCTTAAATCTCACATCCACCACGAGCAGGGCTGGTGCTGCTCTGACAATTCCAGAATAATTCCAGGCTAGGCTGCCCTGAAGATGGGATTAGTTATTTGGTCCAGAGCCATCATGCACATCCATCTTCTGCAGGTTTATTGCAAGCCTGGGAACACTGGGGATACGGGGACCACCCAGAGTGGCTGTTTGCAACCCACAGAACCACCTTCATTCTGCAGAAACTTGATGCAGCAAAACTCTGCTGAGCTGTGTCCTGGTGCCAGCACAAACCCAGCACAGAGCAGCTCCCTTTTCCAGGGAGAATAATACCCCAGTGACGAGGAATTTGCATCAGAACGGACCTGCTATCACTCTGAAAATAAATTTCTTTGTAGTTTTTGTAATTAAGTAGTAATTCCCTCCCTAGGCAGTTGTCAGCCGTTGGGATACATGCAACATTTATGGCTGATGACTGCCATGGGAGGGGAGCAAGAGCAGGGCCAGTGTGGTGGGGGTGGGGAGGGGACAGCAGGGCTGTTGGGGAATGGCTGGTGCTTGGGACACTGGGGATGGCACTGTGGATGTCCCGAGGAGCTGCTCCTTGCTGACACCTCACTGCAGGCAGGGAAACCCCACTGGCTCTGCAGGCAGATCTGGGGATTCAATGTCCCCAGCCCAGCCCTGAGGGGGTGCCAGTGCCAAGGCCAAGGCACAGACTGTGCCAGCTGGCCTGTACTGGTCTTGCAGACCAGCAGAGGAAGAACTTGTTGAGTTTTGAGTAAGGGGCAGTCAATGGCTGACTCATGTAAGCACAGTTAACTATTGGGAGACAGAAAATGTTAGTTCAGACAGCAGATGTTAACTACAAAACCTAAAAAGCCGAGTTCCCCCTAATCTTGTCAAGATAGAAGGGACAAAGATCATCTCAGAGACCACTGAATCATCCCTCGAAGGACTATGCATGCCCCAGGGAGAAAGGTGAAAAGTGCATTGCGAGGAAGACTCCTTATCTTCATCACAAAGACCCCCGAGGAAGAAGAGGAGCCTTCCTCAGTGCGACCACCAGGACACACAGGACATGCGTGACCCGCATGCTAATGATATTAATGACTTCTGAGAAATAATTTTTATAACGACGTCTTTCCCAAGGAATGTGATGAATATTCATAATTTAACCCATAATACTGTGTTGTAGGGAGCACCGGTGTGTGTTTTGGAGGAGAGATCCCCACACACCCGGCGCGCCGAATAAAGCAAATACCCACTGCTCTGACTCTGTCTCTGGAGTGTCTCCTGGCCTGGTTTGGGGCGATTCAACTGGCGACCACGAAGGGACCCTCTCTGCCCGGCTGCTGGATCCAGGGGTAAGCAGACCTCCCAGTCGCGACCCTGAATTTTCAGGGGGAGCTCAGCTGTCCTTTGGCTCACGGCGGGGGTAGACAAGGACCATCTGCACCAAATTAAGGTATTTGCTATTTTAAAACACAGAAATGCCTGCAGGTCCGGGGTTCGAGTCCCCGAGGGTGGGTTGAAAGTCCCGAGGAAGACTGGGTCTCCCAAAATTAGTCCTAGGCAAGAGGAAAAGTACTTTTAAGGGGTTGGACCCCGCAGTTGTGCGCTATTGTACTGCTATCTTGGTTCTGTCTGTTGCTACTTTGCTGCTGTGTGGGTGAGAGTGAATGAGATGAGCTCTCAGGCACGAAACGAGAGTAGAGCTCTATCTGAGTTTCTGGAACCCGGCGATGGGACCAGAGCAAAGTGAAGCATTTGGGGCGATTCAGTTTTTATTTGACTATCTGTGACCTTTCAATGGGAGCTGAATCTCCAGCGCAGGGGCCAGGCACTAGTGGGCGGTGGGGTGGGCAGTGGAGTGGGCAGCCCAGGCAGCTTAGCCAGGAGCTGTGCCACACCAGGCACTGCTGGCAGCACCACGGCCCATCCTTTTCCTGACAAGCTGGTAGAATGCCTGGGATGGAGGAGGGAAATGGGGAGGCAATACAGGAGGCCATGAGCTGCATCCCTGCTTCAGTCTCCCACACCATGAGGTGGCAAGGAGCACCCTAATTACTGCCTCTAATTAGGAGATCAATCGACTCTACAAGGATTATGCAGCCACCTCAGCCATGGAGCAGGGGCTTCCTGGCATGGCCCTGGGCAGAATGAGGTCGCATGGTGGGGGATTGGTGCTGCTGTTGGGCAACCCTGGACATAGATTCCCTTTTGCTGAAGCATTTTTAGGATGTTCAGCTTCAAGTTTCCATCTGTGACCCCCAAATGTTGGCGTTATTAATGTGAGTAGGCAGCATTGACCCAAGTGGCGTTTAGCGGCGGTAGGAATGAGGGCACCCCGCCAGTGTTGGAGTAGAGGACACCCTGGAGAGGTTGGTCAGGCTGAACTCTGGGCAGCTGAAGGTCTCCCTGGAGAACCCACGGAGAGGCTGAAAGTCACCCCGGGCTTAGCAGAGATCAACTGGCCACCTGATGCAGGCACTTCTGCTCCCAGCTCTACTCCAGGGACACAGGCAGGGAACATGGGTGGCGAGGGAACCATCCTGCTGCTGCGTTCCAAACCAAGGACTTCCCAGAGACCTGGAGAGGGAGAGGTGAGGTGCTGCCAGTCCCTGTGTGCCTCCTCTGCCACAGGGCTCCTCATGGCAGCTCCAATGGCAATAACATGGCCAGGGAACAAGGTCACCTCGGACACAAGGACAGTGGACACGGGGATGGTGCTGACAGGGATGGAACTTATGGGATGGAGCACAAGGGGTGGTGCAGTGCTTGCCGAGGTGCCCCAGCACACACTGACTGCCAAGGCCACAAGAACCTCAGCCTGCAGCCAGGCAGTGGCTGTAAAAGCCACCAGTGTTTGGGGGTGGGGGAGCAGCAGCTGACAACCTAATATTGATTCACAGGGTGCCACATGCCACTCCTGCACAGCCACAGGAGCCAGGATCACTTGGGATCAGGGGGACAAGGAACATGGGGCACCTTTGGCAAGTGGTGGGGCAGGGTGACAGCTGGGGACAATGCCAAGAGTCACCTCCCTCACAGTGTTGCATGGTGTTCTCCTGCATGTGCTGCAATCCTGGGCTGAGGTTGGGGTCATCCTTCAAGGTCTCTCAGCCTGAAAGGATACTGCAGGCTCCCCAAAGCATACTCACACCCCCAGACCCTCCCTGCCACTCCTCTGAAGTTTGTTCTTGCTGAAACTTGCTGGAAATGGCTGCTCCTCCTGCCCCTATTCCTTCTCACCTGCCTGACCGGTCCTGCGGGAAACCTGCATTTTTGCCCCAAAAATATGTGCCTGAAGTTTTTCTTGTTTGCTTCTGCCTTGCCCTCTCCCCTTTTTCTTCCTCCCCCACAACTTACCTGCTTTTGGACCGAATAAATCTTGTCCTCCCCCTGGCACAGCATCACTGTCCCCTGTAAGAAGTCCCCCAAAGGGGACAAATCAGGATGAACGGGGCCCTTCCTCCATGCCAGCACCAGGTTCAGTAATGAACTGACACCCTGGTGGCTCTTGAGTTTGGGCTGTTTTATTGTCAGTGTTTCATAGCAGCAGCACCAGCCCTTGACGTGGTGGATGCAAAATTTAGTGACACCTGGCTCCTGCCTGACTCAGTTTCCCCATTAGTGACACACAGCTGATGCCCCAGGGCCACACCACACATCTGCTAGGGCTACACAGTGCTGGGGAGCCTTGGGGTGCCAAAACAGTCTTGGGGTGCTGTTCCAGGGCACTGTCTGTGATGGGACCCACCCCTCTGCTCACACAGGGAACTTCAAAGAGTTGATACCATTAATTCATAATAATGAAATAATTGTGCTGGGTCAGTAGGGTTTGTGACAAAATGATAAGGAATTTTTTTAAGGAATGAAATTATTTCATTGAGTCAAGGAAAATGGAACTGAGTTTTGCTTTCAAAAAGGAAACTTCCCTATCCCACAGCATTGAGCTCCATCACAGACAAAAATACCCTTGTTTCTTTCCCTGTTCATCTTCAGTGGAGACGCTAGCTCGGAGGGTGGCAGGATGACTCGTGGGATGCTTGGAAGCCACCAGCCCTAGTCTGAGCTTTGCTTGTCCCAGTGTTGGCTCCTTGTCCTTTGTCCCCTCACTGCAGAGCAAAGAACCTTGTTCTGCCTCTGCTCCTGCAGCCCTGGATGCTCCTGGTCCTCTGTGGCCAGGCCATCCCCTCCCCCCAGCTCCCTCCTCCCACCCCCATCAGCTCATATTCCCTGGGAAAAAAACAACTCCCCGGAAAGCTGTGGAAACAGCCTGGCTGGGATGTTGCTCAGGGAAACTGTGTTCCTCTCCTGGAGGGCCAGTGTGTCCCAACAGCTTTGTGCTTCTCCACAAGGTGCTGGTCAAAGAGGGGCATTGGCAGCCAGGGGTCCCTGTGGTGGGAAGGTGCTGCTTGTGCCTGGGTGTCTGGCAGAGCCAGTGGCAAATCTTGTGCCTGGTGCCCAGCCCTGACCCTTGCCCTGGGCTCCTTCAGATGAACATTTCCCAAAGGCTGCCCCACTCACCTCCACCAGGCCGAAGAAGTCCAGCACCCACATGGGAGTTGGAAATACTGGGAAGCCCAGCACGTGCATCTCTTCCTGCTGCCAGCCTGGCAGCTGGGCTTGGCTCTGGCCAGATCCAGGCAACAGCTGTATGGATGCAGCAGGAGGACAGGAGGCTCCTCACATTGAGCTGATGGCTGTTTAATGAGCTCATTTTCCTTTGCACTATTGATTTCCCTGGGCTCTGCTGTGAGTTGGTTTGCCTTTGGGAAATAAGGACTTGGCACCTCTGAGCAGGGCCTTGCCTTAAATCCACAGGATGCACTGGAGTGGTGTGGGCAGGGAGCATCCTGCTGGTTGAGGCTACTCCGGGCAGTGCTGAGTGGGCTTGTTTTTCCATCCGGTGTTGATGACAAAGCACAAAGCTCCAGGAGAGGGTACACACCCCTGGGAAGTATGCCCAGAGCTTGGCTTTACACCGGATACTGAAAATGTCCAAGTGCAGCCTTGCAGCTGGAATAACTCAAATGTGGCTTTCCCTGGCTCCGGTGCTCTGCTGCTGGCTGAGAAGAACTCACATGCACGTGGACACATGGACCCCTTTGCACCATCACGGACTCTGCACAGAGGGACCTGGGAGTCCTGTCCCTCCCACCAGCCCCTCGCCCTAATGCCTGCTCTGCAGACCATCCCCAGCCACTGGCACCCCTGCCCAAAGCTGCCTCCAGCAGCTCTGGGGCTGCTTCATGGAGATGGATGCTGTTCAGAGCCCAGCTGGGGTACTCGCTGCTCTCCCTTGCCCTGTTTCCCTTCTGGCCCCTCCTCACTCACCTCCTGGCACCAGGGTGGAAGGGGAAGGGGTGCCAGCCTGGTCAGCCCCAGAGCTGCCCTAGCACGTGGATCGGTGTGAGGCTGCACACCTGCAACCTGCAGAAGCCACGGGAGACCCGGGAGGGACGTGGCATTCCTGGCACAGCCCTTGGGCACAGAGGAGAATAGGGGTCAGCCTACTGCATGCCCTGTTGGGGGACTCCAGAGGGATAAACAAAAGGAGCTGGAAGTCTAAATGTGCAATCAAGATTATGATTTAATTGGCATAACAAAGGCTTGGTGGGTTCAGGCTCATGACTGGAATATTAATATGGAAGGATGAAGCTTGTTTTGGAAAGACAGGCAGCGGATTAAGGGGAAACATACTGCTTTGCATAGGAAGGCTGGATACATTTGGCTTGCAATCCAGTGAGAACCTGGGTGCCATCCTGCCAAGCTGAGGGGCTTTCCATGAACAATTGCCAGGCTAACCCAAAAGCCAGGACATCAGGGCGATGGAAAAAGTTCCTACCCAAGCAGCTGGTATGGTACCAGGACAGCAGGGACAGACTGTCCAGAAAACACTCCCAAGGCTTTAAAAGTGATTTTTTTCTTTGGGAAGAGGCAAGTAGAAGAGAAAGGCTATGGCTTTGCTTCTAACCTTAGGGGGTGGATGTGGAGTGTCTGGGGAAATCAGTGGGATGAATGCCACCCAGACATGAAAGAGCTCCTTGTCTTGAGAGGGAAAGAGCTAGACCTTGGGACTGGGAATAGGAACCTCTGGGGCATGGAAGCAAGATGCTCCAGGCTTTGTTCAGGTATGGTTCAAATAGTTCCATAAATGGACAGCCCAAAGCTCTGTGAGCCTAGGGCCAGGGTCTGGCCACCCTCATGAGGAAAACCTTGTCCTTAGAGCAATTTCCCTGATCCTGCTGAGTGCTGCCCTGCCCCTCTGTGCACCTCAGGCATCTCCAACCCCCCTGATATTGGCCATGTCTGCTGCTCACGGCTCACCAGCCCAGCTGGAGAGGGGCTGCAGAACACCACAGCAACGGCCACACCAAAGGCCCTGTCAGGAGGGGGAATATCCCATGCTGTCTCCAAACTCCCAAAGCGACTGAGGAGTAGGCAGGCAGGTCTAAGTGTAAAGGCATCCACTCAGAATGCAAAATCAAGAAGGCCAAAAGGAACAGAAAAAGGATTCAGCAGGCAAGGAGTGAGAGCACATGGAGAGGAAGGGGACAGGCAAAGCCAGCGCTGATGCTCTGGGGTGGAAAGGGGAATGATGGATAGTGTGGTGCCAAGAAGCATTCACTGCCTCAGTGCCTCAGCCTGAACCAGCCAGGGTGTGCAGTCAGCACCAGTGAGAGGCAAGAACCCTGCCAGAAACAGGACTGGGGAGCCTGGAAAGACAGAGCAGTGCAGGCTGGCCAGGTCTGGCAGCCCTATGTGGATACAGGCAGACCAGGCAGCAGGAAAGCTGGGAACAGGAGGGCAAAATCGAGGATCTGGGACAGCAGAAGGGCAACACTGTGTGGCTTTTTAAAGAGAGGAGAAATCTAAGTGCTTAGTGCTACTCTGGACCTCTCGGAAGCACAGGGATGAGCAGCAAAGCAGCCCACAAACCTGTGGGGCGGCACACTGGGGAGCAGTTGCCAATTTCGGCTTCTCAGGGCGAATTGTGGCAAACCTGGTCTGGTTCTCTCCTCTGACAGAAAAACAGGAAACACAGTGTGTACGCTTGAGGTTCAAAGGACTTTGACACAGGTCCGTAAAAACATCTCAGCAGCAAGCTGCAGATCATATCCAGCCTATCCCTGGTGTGAAATGAGTGCTGGTCCCAGCTCAGCCTCCAGGCTGTGGCTGTCAGCAGGTGAGATCATGAGATACACAACTGCAGGCACAGAAGGAAGGTAGGAAGTGTGGGGATTATGTTGGAAGGCAGATTCCTAACCTCCAACTCTCCCTACACAACACCTCACTGAGAAATTAGACAAACAGGCTTGGGTAGCAGGACATCATGGAGCTCTGCCCCATACCGGCAGCATCCCAGCACAGCCAGCACATTGTATAAACAAGGAATCGTATAAACAAAGAAATGACTCACTTGCAAACAGCAATTTTGGGGGAAGGGACTGACATGCTAATTAATAACTGCAGAGCAGGGGGCTAAGAGAAAAAAAAGAAGCAAACACAATGCTAGGATGTGTAACTGTGAGAGGGCTGTGGAGTTGCTGGAGGCAGCTCTGCCCTTCTCCACAGCAGCTGGGAGCAGTGGCTGGAGAAGGCAGCTATGTGTGGACATTGACCTTTGGGCTGGTTGGAGAGGATCCAGATAAGGATGTCAGAGACGTGGAAAACATGACTGCAAGAAAACACAGCAAATGTGGGACTGTTTAATTGGTAGGAGGGAGTGATGGGGGCTGCAGCAGCAGTCTGCTGGAATGTAAATAATTCCTGCAACAAGGAATCTGCCCATGCCAGATAACACAAATAGAATCAGGCTTAGGTTATGCCAGGGAAAATCAAGGTAGGCAGTGGGAATAATATTCCCCGTCATAAGAAGGAGGAGCTGGAGTCTCGGTTGCTGAGGTTTCTGAGAGAGCTGGGTCCACAACAGCATGGTATTACGCGCTTTTAGCATTAGCTGGTCCCAAAGGTTCCCTTTTTTCCAGGAGTTAACCATTTCTGGGCACAAGTATATGGAAAACCCTTTTAGCAGGGGCCTGTCCTTGTGGCCTATGAAGAAGCAAAGGTAGAATTGGACAAGAGACCCAAAGGGATAGATGTGTCTGTATGGGCCATGAGAGCACCATTGTTCACATCCCACAGAGCCACACAGGTTGGTGCTGGGAATAGCAAACCAGCTTCCCTCAGGAACAGGCAGATGGAGAAGTCATAGGAATGAAATGCTGGGGTAAGACAAAGCAGATGAAGCTCATGTGGGCAGCAGACCCCCTGCCATACTGGGTGCTCAATGAGAGCCTGGGGAAAGAGGAGCCTGGCGAGGAAACCTGTCTGGAAACAAAATCACTTGAGGACAGTGAGAGGAAAATGTGCCAGGCAAGAAACAGTGTGTATAGAGACAAGGGCAGTGCAATTTGAATTTGTGAAATAATTCCTGTTGTCTCAGCCCAGGGGCAGTGATGGTCGATGGCTCTGCTTTAGTTGCACGCACTGGATGAGCAGAGTTCCCGCAGAGAGGGGTGATGAATGCTCAGGGACCTGGCTAATGATAAGCAGCATGTAAAGCACCCTTCACTCTCACTAATTGGAGGCATCTCGGAGATGGCACCTCCAAAGTAATAAGAGCCAAAAAACTTGAACAAAAATTTAAGTCCTGGAGATGTCACAGGGAAACTGCTGGTGGTGGATCTTTCTCCCCCAGGTAAAGCTGCTGTGCACAAGGTGCCCCTGGGATTAGGTCTGATCAGATGAAGGTGACAGCTTCTGCCACCACAGCTGACCTTGGCAGCACCACATGGGGTCCACAGGGCTCATACAGCACAGGGCAGTAGGATGCAGAACACAACAGCTGCCTGTTCAGTCCAGGACTACAGCTGCAGAAGAGCATGAGTAAAAGAAGATTAGGTATAAATTCTTCATAGATTTCAAGTTTTATGTGCAATTTTTGCTCCAGACTTGCCTCAAGGATAAGGTGGGCTGTGATACTGTGTCTTGTGGGACAGCCTCCCATGGGGCACGTGGGGTCCTGTGGGGAAGGAGGCTCCCAAGTCTTCTCTGTGTGATCCATCACAATCTTATACCCATGCCATGAGCTGGATGCAGTGTTGGACAGACCCCAGGTTTACAGCACTAACAAAGCACAGAGCTCACGCAGGGACAGGGTGAGTGACAGCCCTGTGCACAGCACCCCACCTCCCCTGACATCAATTATCTGCAGTAGCAAAGCCCAGGATACCACTTAATAATCCCAAATAATCCCACAGGAAAATTTACAACAGCAATCAGATAATTTATCTGATAGAAGCTCTTGAGGACAAGGGAATTTCCTCAAATAACCACATCCACAGAAACCTCTGTCCTTGAATGAGGAATTTCCCACTGCAGCCTACCTTGCCAACTCCCTAGACCAAGGCCAAGGGAACATCGGCGTCTCCTGCATAGCCTGGAGGTTGACTGCTCCTGCCAAAGCTGGGCAGAGGGAACACAGGAAGGATAACCCCACAAGCCACAAGCAAAACCAGGGCCGAGAGGCACCTGGGCTGGAGCACCTTCCCATCTGATGTGCAGTTCGGGCCAACCCTTCCACTGCTCATGGAGGAGTCTCCTGGCTCCTCGCTGTTGGCTCCCCTGAAGGGCACCTGACACATGGGAGTTTTCACAAGGACCAGGCCATGGTGTCCCCTGGAGCTGGGGAGTCCTGTGGTGCCCCCAATGTGTCCAAGCATGTTGCCTGGGTTCGGAGTCCTCTTCAGATCTCACACTGCACCCCACTCTGCCCGAATTCACTCTGCCACACCAGTCTGGAAGATGTTGAATTCTGCCTTGATGACATAGTTAATTACTCATGGCTGCTCACAGGCTTCACTGGGGCTTTAAAATCTGATCCCTCCCTTCCAGCTGCCTGCAGGCTCTGTGTTTCACAGGGGCATAGGTGTGCTCCAACAGAAGGGAAGGGAAGGAGGTGTGCTGCAGCATCAAAGGAACTTTCCCTCCTTTCTGCTCTGTTGGATCCAGCTGGAACCATGGCTGAAGCTGGTGGAAAAGGGCTGCAAGGCCAGCTCCACTGATAGTTTGCTTCACCACAGGCATTTAGCTGTTGAGCTCTGCTTCTTACCTGTTTTCCAGGGACTGGGCTGGCACCCAGCGGGACCTGGTGGCTGGACCTGCATGTCCCCCTTGACCAGGCAGCTTGGGAGTCACTGCCCACCATCAAGTGCTCCCAAGCAAATCCTCCCAAAAGCCCTTTGCAAATGTAACCAGTGCTTTTGCTGCTGGAGAGACTACAGCCTCTATCTCCAGTTTCCTGGCTCCAGTCTCTGAAATGGCCCTGACTTCTCCACTGCTGAAAGGGACCCATGACAGCAGCCAAAGGCTGCTGTCATGTGCACAGGGAGGGCCACCAGCACAAGCAGCAGGGATGCATCTCCTGTTGGGATGCAACAGCATGAGCAACAAGGGCTGGTAGATATCCGTGCAGCCTGTCTGCAGAGCCATGGCCAAGCTTTGCTGGGTGCTGGGTCCCAGGTAGTTCTCCCTGTGTCTGGAACTGGGCCGTTGGCCCATGGTTGCCCAGCTTTAGAAAATATCCCCTTCAAGGGTGTGAGATGGTTGATGCAGGCAGGGATGGGTTTAGCCAAAGCATTTCCCAAAGGAATTGACCTTCACTTCAAGCAGAGCAAATATTTCCCAAATCAAATTACTTCTGCGACATTCCTGAATCAGCTTAAGGGGGTTTGTTCTAGCAGAGAGCCAGATACATTCAATTTTTCTCTAAAGGACATGATTTTATATGATCTCATCCCCCCTTTGAACCCCAGGCCAGAGACCATGTGTGTCTCCAGCCCCTGAGATGGTCCTGCACTGTGTCTGGTTAGACACAGGACTCCTGTATTGGGGTATATGCACAAACCCCCTGGCCCACACTGAGCCTGTGTCAGCATCTGCACCATGGAGGTAGCAGATGAGCAGAGGCTGAGCTCAACATCCCTGTCACACACAAATTCCAGTCTGAAGTGAAAGACTGGCACCTCCTGATTGTGCCTGTGCCATGTATGGGGAGACTATGCTCGAGAACACTTGAGCTGACCTGACTGCCAGGTGCAGCTTGCCCAGGCTGGCTGTGACTCTGTGCTATGGCCAGGACATAGTCTGCTCATGCTGACTCCAGCACAGTAACTCCAGTGGTTTTGCCCAGGTCTTTATCAGCATAAGCAATCTTTATTGAAACCTGCATCTAGAGAAGAAGCATGCAGTAAAACCAGCAGTGTCTGCTGGTGTACATCTTAACATATCTCATTTATGGTCCATTCAGAAACTATCTTGTGTGTCTACTGCAAAGTTGGCAGGACAGCTTCTGGGCAAATGTCTCCTTCTGCCTCGCTTTACAAATGGATCATCAAAGAGGGATGGGAGAACTGAAGCTCCTGGTCCTCAGTTCTGATCTTCATTTGGAAAGCCAGGATGGAGGTCGACAGAGCACCTTGGTGGCAATGAGAGCCAAGCTTCCCCTCCAGCCTGGACCTGGTGCTGTGTGGCCATTCATTAGCATGGGGAGATGCCCAGTAGAAAGGAGCTGAGGGATGTTGCGTTTGCTGGCTTTAGTTGCAAAGCTGCAAAGAGCAACCAGTGCCCGAGAGCATCTCTACCCAGCCCGGTCGGGGTCCACGTGCTCCAAGCCTTCCTTCTGGAAGCATGGACCACGGGCCCTTCACCGGCCAGGGAGCTTTCAGGCTAGCTCAGGAATCTTACTCTCTGCAACCACGCAGCGGCAAAGGGGTGAGTAGAGAACTCTGCAAGGAGAGCACGGAAGATCTTTATTCACAGGCTGCTATCCAGATGCCCAGGGGCAAAGGCAAGGGAAAGGTAAAGGGTCTGGGGTTTTATCGGGATCCGGGGAGGGGCAGAGTCGGGCTCCCTCAGAGACCAACAGGAGGAGCTCGAGAGAGTGGCCAGGGTTTAGCCGGGAAGGGGAAAAAAAGGGGTGGGGGAACACCACAGAGGGATCCTTGTGCTGGGACAAACGGGACAGCCTGGCAAGACTTTTGTAAAGGCTCCAGAGCTCCAACAAAGCCTTTGGCTTCTAAGGACACCCCAGGTAACCATCGGCGACACACCAGCCTCCCCAGAAGTGGGCAAGTGAAGGATGCTTTGAAATGTACACATACAGAAGGCCACAACAAGCCAGGGGCTGCTACATCAGCAGCAGCTGAGACTAATTTACCGAGTTGGAAATGGCCTCGCATCCTTCTACCACAAGATTCCTATGGCTAACAGCAGTTAGCTGCTTCTTTAATTGTCTATTCAGCCAGCTTCCTAAACATGTCCCATCCCATCCCAGGTGAAGGCTGCCACCACAGAGAAACCTTTATCTCCTTGGGCTTGTGTCAGGGGATGGGAGATCAGCCAGAGGGGACACCACTCATTCTGCCTGCCCCTGCAGAAACCCAGCCTGCCCTGCAGGCATCTCTGGAGCAACCCTCTCTGTAAGGGAACGAGATTAGCCTGGGAACACTTGGCATTTCTTCAGCCTCGAGGGAGGCTGCCAAAGCTGTCCCTGTGGTGGCAGCATACCCAGCACTTGTGCTTGTGGATGCCTGAGGGTTGCCCAAACCCACATGTGCCAGCTGGGCACGTGCACCCGCCTGGCCAAAGTGCTGCAGCCCGGAGGTCTGCCCAGGCAATCTGTACTGCTGCTGCATCTTAAGCTGGGATTGGAAGTCTCTGGGGCTCCTGGCCAGGACATGCAGCGCCTTTGGCACTGTCTGCAGGCATGGCACAGAGCTGCAGTGCCTCTCAGCCCAGCGCTCCTGGGGCAAGCTGCACTTTCTGCTGCAAAATCTGGGCTTAAAAAAAATCAGTGGCTTTTGTGAGTGGCATGTGACGTTGGAGGTCTTCTGTCCCTGGTGGCAGCTCAGCTCTTGCTGCTCCTCACAGAGCTGCACACAGGGGCTGCCAGAGCAGAGTCACTGCACCGGTGACCCAGGGAACACGATACAGGTCACAACCACTCACCTGGGGATGGCTGATGCTGTGAGTACCCACCTTCGCATTCTGCTCTTCCTGATTCCAGGTAACATTGGTTTTAAGGGAAGTACATAACAATTATGAGTTTATCTTTCAGGGTGGGGGACACCTGTAAATCAGGGCCACAGTGGATGTTCGTGCATGTGGTGGGCAGTAGTGTCCACATGGCATATTGCAGGTAAGGATGCAGGTAAGGATGCATGCTGGTACCAGGCTGGCCGAGCTTCCTGGGAGGAGGCAGGTTCCATCTGGGCAGTGAATTGTGGGGGTATCCTGAGCCCAGAGGAGTTTTCCCAGGGAAGACTGCCACAATCCCTATTGTAAGTGCTAAAATGTCAGATTATTATTATTATTACTACTATTACAATTATTATTTCTTCAGAACAGAGAAGAGTTATCCTAAAGACTGTCTACAATGAGGGGTGCTGGCAGCAATGCTATGTTCCAGGTGATGCCTGACCCCAGCTCTGCTGAGCTGCACTCATAGAGGTTACAACCTGCGCCCAGGGGGATTTGGAAACAGCTAAACTCAGGATTTAATCCTGTTTTCCAGAGATGCTGAGGGTGGTTCTAGTACTGGCATCAAAGGATGCTGAGGTCACTCAAAAACAAAGCTCATGCTGGCCTTGTGAGGGACCAGGTGGGAAAGGTCATAGTTTGGGCATGCTCCTCCACATCCTGTGGGGGGGTTGCAAGCACAATGAATTACTGTCTCTGGAACAGTTCTCTAAATCACCTTGTCCAAAACAGCAGTCCCACTCTGTAAATAATAAACAGATGTGGCCTGGATTAAGACTGAACTGGCAGATGAGTTTCTGTTATAAAATCATACTTTTTTTTTCTGTGTCCGGTATTGGAACCCACAAAACTGAGAAGCCAAGAGAGACATCAGTGATGGACAACCAAGGGGGGGACAGGGCCCTTGAAAACAGGTGGAGGAGCTGGGCTGCTTTCTCCTGGTGAAGAGGTGGCAGGACCTGACCCACCAGAAGTCTACAAGTACTGATAAAGCAGTTTCAAGGATGATGGACTCAAAACCTTCTTGGCAGTGCCTGGTGATACATTAAGGAGCAGTAGCCACAAAGTCCTGAAAGGTTAAGGTGGAATGTTGGGATGGTGCAGCCTTGACAGAGGTCACCAGATGGGTGGGGGAACGTCTGGCCATGGAAGATTCTATGGCTCAGGTAGGCAGAGCCATGGCTGATCTCATCTTGTGTTGATCATCAATGTGGTGCTGGGAAGGGACCTCTGGAAACCCCTTACCTAACCTCTCGTGGTCCTTTTCCATCAAAACTTCTGCAATTCTGTAACAAAAGTGTTACAGTGTCTTTCCAAATTATACCTGCCAGGCAAATCCAGCGAGGGAATTTGTTTGCGCTTTGCTTTATCGGTCCGTAATCCCTGGCCAGCCCATTTTACATGTACAGCAAAGAGCAGCTCCTTCTGAGACCCACTGGGAAAAAAGTCGTTGACCTTATTTGGTAGCAAATAAGGTGTTTTGGTTCCCTGCTCATAAAGTACCAGTTAACTCCAGTTAACAGCCATTCTTCACCCTGAGGCTGAAGTGCTGCTCTGGAGACAGAGCAAAGATACAGCACAGGATGATGCTGGTTTGCCAAAGGTTGCCTGGTGCAGGATGAACACATCAGGTACAGGCAAGGGTGGTGGCTAGAGAAGGAGCAGACAGGACTAGGGAATGGGGAAGGCACTGCAGAGGAATACTGCACATGTGCCAGCCTTTTATAAGCAGAATCCAAACCTGGGGACAGGAGAGACAAAACATACATGTGAGATCTCAGCAGTGTCCACCAGTGCCATCCATGGGCGAGGAGCCAGACTGAGGGAGGAGAAAGGATGGAGGGTGGAAGTGTGGGTTGGAGCAAGCAAGAAAACATAAAGGAGAATACTGTGGAGAAGGAAGACTTGCTTCACTGGGAAGAGCACAGTGGGGGACTTGGAAAAGCCGTGGAATGGGGTGGGTGTAGCTCCGTGATGGATCTGTGTCCCTTGGCTGTGTTTAATCTACAAGTGTGCAGTGACAGGTGCATGCAGAGGACACCAGAACTGCCCAGTGGTGCTGTCCAGCAGACCTCCATGACCACTGGAAGAGCTGTTCAGCTCTGGGGAGAGCATCTGGGGAAAGCCAGGAGGTATAAAGGGAACATGCCAGCCAGACAGCACAGGACATCAGAGCCAGCCGGTGCTGAACAGGCCAGGACTTCAGCACAGGGCTGTACCAGCTTTCCAAGGGGCCTGGCAGGTAGTATGGCTGCATGAGTGCCCTGTACTCAGTTCATCAATCCGAGTCTCAGCAGAGCTAATTACCTCCAGCAGTGTTTCTTTTGGTGCCAGAGCATCTCTGCATCATCAGGGAGGATGGAGTGACTGCACACTGCCAGCCTTGCTCCTCTTCCCCAGCACTGGCACCTTCCCAGGCAGAACAGCAGGCTCGGCACTGCCGGCCACCAAAGCGAGGGTGCCATTGCTCCAGCTGCAGCGTGCTGAGGCAGGGGAGGAACTGTGGCACAAAGCCCTCAACACTGTGTGACCAGGAATAAGCCTCCCAAGGAGGTCTGGTTGTGAGGAATTACAATGGAAAACCTACCTCGGCAGGCTTGGCTCACCGTTTTAACTGGTGCTGGACCCGAACCCTGCCAGATCCAAACCTTGCCGGTTGCTCCATGCCAACTTTCTCCCTGGAGAGGTGGGTCAGGCAGCCCGTGCCCTGAGCCTGCTCCCAGCCCGTCTCCTGGAGCACCCCTCTGGGGAGAGACATTCCCTGGAGCATGTCTCTAGGGAGCGGCATTCCCTCCTCCCGGGCCTGCGGCCTCCGAGGCCGCTCCCGCGCTTTGCTTCCACGCGGGGCCGCCCGCGGGCGCCTTCGCACCTCGAGGACTTCGGCGGGCCTGGGCGGCAGCGCCTGCGGGAAGCGTGGCAGGGGACGGGGCAGGCACAGTCCCACAGCAGGGGCGAGCGGGGCGGTGCGGGCAGGTCCCGGGGCGGTGCGGGCAGGCCGCGGTGTGGTACGGGCGTGTCCCGGGGCGGGCGGGTCACGGGGCGGGGCTCGGGTCCGGTTCACATCCGGGCAACGCGCGGCGGGCGCGGACGTGGAGCGCG
>VZRF01006112.1:272587-291185 GCA_013396875.1 Vireo altiloquus
GGGGGCGGAGGCGGGGCGGGCTCCCCACGGCGCTGCGTGGAGGCTCCTCCCGGCCAGGGAGGGGGAAGCGAGCCCCCCCGGGTGCGGGGTGCCGGAGCCCGCCCGCGGGGCGCAGTTCCCCCGTGGCATCTCGGCTGCGGTGCTCAAGAATATCAATAATTAAGTCTTTAAACTTGGCGGTCGGAGGGAAGCGGGTCTCTCTGCGTGCTGGAGGCCCCGGGGCGCGGGCTGCCCGCTGCCCGGCCCCGCCGAGCCAGGGCGCGGAGGGGGATGCGGTGGAAGGGCCGCTCCCGCCGCGCCGGGCCGCGGGCTCGTCCCTGTCACCGCGGTTCCGTCCCGCTGCGCGCGGAGCAGACGCGGATCAGTTGTGACACCGCAGCCATGTCACAACAGAGGCATCGCAGTCACGGCGGAGCCGCGTCTCGCCGCAGTCATCGCGCCCGCTGCGTGTCTGTGGCCGCGCCGGGGGGCTCCCTTGTGTTCGCCAGTGGCGTTCACTGCCGATGGAGGTGGATTTTTGCCTTGATCGATGAGGTTTGTAGGATGAAGGCTGTGAGAGACACGCACGCAAACAATACGGGAGGAGGAAGCGAAATCGTCAGCTCGGGTTGCTGCTGCGAGGGTGCACCCGCCTGAGAGCGGGTCCCCCTCTGGTTATCAGTTTGCCTGCTGACAACTACGCTGAACTCGCAGTGAAGTCGGGGACCGCGGGGGCTAGGCAGGCTGCCTCAGCACACACAGAGTTGGTTCTGCCTGGTCTGCAGCTGGCCTTCGATGTGGTAGAGTTTTTTGGTAATTTTGCTATGAAAAGTGCTTGCTTTCTTCAGGGAGTCGGGGTGCTTTTAGCCAAAAGCCCAGTCTTTTTTCTTGTTTACGTCCTGCTCAGGAAATGCAGCAAATGCTGTTGGGGTTGTAGAATGAGGAGAGACAGATGGAGATGGTTGACTGTGCTTGTGCGGTGTCCGATGGGACTGGGCAGAAGCCTCAGCTGGCACCGGCCTCCCTGGCACAGGGCTCTTGGCGGGGGGCACAGAGATGCTCTTGTGTTGTTAGTTGTTTATCCCTGACCCCTTCATTTGCAGAGTATCTTTTTAACTGCTGTGGAGTCAGTTGGATTAGGGTGTTGCCGGAGGAGAGGTAACACTGAGTTCTCAGAGAGTGTTTTCTCTGCTGTGAAGTGTTGCTGTTGCTTTTGGGCCCTGTTTGGATGATGGTATGGGAAGAGGTGCTGCCTTGCCTCTCCTCGCCCCTTGTTTATCTCCTTCATGCCTCAGCTCTGCTGTGCTCCTGTGCAGAGAAATTGTAGTTTTGGTCAAACTATTGAAGTATGAAGCATTTACATCTTATTTTACTCTGGGAGTAAATTCTTTCTGGAGTAAATAAGTTGTTTCTCTCCCAAGGCTTTTGGCCTTGAGCTGGGTTGGTTTTGGTTTAGGGCTGCCCCTGGGTTCCTTTCCTGAAAATTGATTCCTCTTCCACTACGAAGTGTAACATTGTCTGTTTGTCTTTGGGAACGCTCATTCAGCCCGTGTCTCTGAATTGGTACAGCTTCCTGTTCCTGCAGGTCCTTTAGGAGTGCTGGACGTACTGCTGCACTGCCTTCACTGCAGAGATAGGCAGCGTGAGAGCAGTGGGGTGAAGCTCATTGAATGTTGCCCCTCAGGTGCTTCAAGCTGAAAAACACAACTAGGAGAGCTGGATCCTGTCAAAATGTACATGTGTGCCTTGTGCAGCAGAACTGAAAGTACATGTTTTCATTCTTCAAACAAAAGCTGAAGTCAAGGAGAGGACTTTGAAAATGACTGATTATGGTCATTTTCACTTGGATGAAGTTTGAAGCCCACCCCACAGCCAAGGCTGTTTATTCCTGCCTGTTGTCTCATTCTTCCCAGCAGAAACACCCACTGCCTTGTCCCTGAGGAGGCAGTTGCAGCCCCTTGCTGCAGGCCAATATGGGTACCCTGTGTGAATCTAACAGGGCAGATTCTAAGGCAGCTCTTGCAGTGTTTATCCATGCTGCAGCTGTGAATAATGCACATCTCTCATGGAAGGTGCTGTCAGGGGCCTCGTTACTATGTTCTGAGTGCTGTTGCCTAGTTTGGTAGTATATGCCTTTTTAATGGCTTGAGTTTACCTCTTTCTCCATTGTCCTGCATGGTGGCCTTAGGGGATCATGCTGCTTGTCTTCAAGCAGCTGGCCCTAGGTGCTCCAAGGGGTGACCCAGGGGTCAGTGCTGTGGGTTTTTTTGGAGTCTGTTGATTTCTAGTAGCTTGGTGGAAGAGGCTCTCAGGGGAGTGTCTGGTGTTCCTGACTGCTTTTTACTGTACTTCTTCAGCAGGAAGTAAATCTCTGCTCCCCTGTACCCCCCAAAAGTGTAATCTCAATAATTTTTAAGATTTAGTCTTCCTTGGGTGATCCTTAATATTTTATCAAGACTTTCTCCAAACACATAAAATTCTACAGGTGAATAATATAAAGAATTTCACTGTAGTGGTTTGTGTTATTTCAAGAGGGCTTTGTACAAGCACGTGAACTTGTTTTTGTGAGCTGGGCAACTTTGTGAGACTTGTTTTTTGAGAGGCTGCCAGAGCAGGCCTTTGTGTTTTGCTGTGGTGTCCAGGCCTGTCTGGGCTTTGTGCATATAAGAGCTGATATTGTCCTCATCAGTGCTTCAGGAGAAGCTTGCCCTCAGTAAGGGGGAAGAGCTGATCAGCCTTGTGCTGAGAGTGAGCCCTTGGAGCAGGAATGCAGACTTCTGTGTTGGGTCTGGAAAGCAGGCATGCATGGAGGGGTTGCTCTGAGATTGTCTTAAAGAGACATTGTCAAGCTCAGTGGTTGGACGTCTCACTGGGCATTGGGGCAATTGAGAGGGCTTGTTTCAATGCTCCTGCAACTAGCAGTGAATGCATTTCTCCTTGCTCATCCCCAATTTCCTGCTTAGGACAGTGGAGTCAGCCTCTGATGTTGGTGGTCCTGGCCTGTGAAAGCAGAGGCAGAGCAGTTGCTGGAGGCCATCAAATGCTGTCAAGGGGAGAGAAGATGGTCAGGGTGAAGGGTCTGTATGCAGTGGAGCAGCAATGTTTGCTGCGGGCAGAGTGTTAGTGGCAGCATGCGGGGTTTGTGTGGTGGGTTCTCAGCACCCTAAAAACCTATGGAAACAGGATTATCCTTGACTGTGGGAGAGGTGTCAGTGCCTGTGTTGCCACACATGGTGGCGGGACCAAAATCCTCTAAGGAAATGCTGGGCCCTGTACAGCACCAATGCTGAGAGTGCCATGCTAGGCAATGCCTGTCCCAGCCTCCAGCGATCAGCCGGCACCAGCCCCTGGTGGAGTAACAGAGCCGGGGAGAGCTGACCAACCTGGCAGCAAAAGGGGAAAAACAGGGTGCCAGCCTGTGACACGAGGCAAATCTGATTTTGTTCTTAATATCTCATGCTGGTGCAATATGTTTTCCGTGTGATAGGACAATGCCTTCAACTTTCCCTTATATGGGAAAATCTGGGATGCAGCCTAGCAATCCGCCAATATGTGGCTAATAATTTTTAGCATTGTTATATTGGATGTGTCCAGTCAGCCTAAGAATTAGGGTATACCTGGGACACTGTGGCTGGCTTTAATGTTTGAGACTGGTCTCTGGCAGATATCTGGGGAAAGGTTATGACTCTGCTCTAGGGAATGCTTGAGTGCAATTGGCTCTTTTGGAAGTCAGCTAAAAGCTGGGAGAGTTTGTGTCTGAGTGTAGAGCTCCTGCTCTGTGCTGCCCTTGGGCCCAGTGCTTAGAGAGTGCTGGGTTGTGTTCACCAGGTGGGGGTCAGGAGAGCTTTTGACCCATCCTTTGCGTGAGGACCTTCTCTCTGTGGAGGAAATACTGCCTTGAGGTGAAGGGGTGCATGCTGTTTCCGTGCTGCGGCCTGTTGTCTCCAAGGCATTTGCAGCCTGTAATAAGTATAAATCTTGCTCTAACAGGAGCAAAACACTCTTTTTCAGTCCAGAAAAGAAAATGAGAAGCGTGGGACAAAGTCCCAGTCCCTCTTAGTTTTTCGTGTGGGCACTGGAAATGTGCTTACAGGGGCACGTTGGGTATGGTTCAAGGAGTGCGGGTGTTACTGTGACGGTGAGATACTGGCTTGGCTGTGGGGTGCCCATCATATTTTCCAGCCCTGGTTTCCCCTTGAGGGATGCTACTTTGTGATATTTTGAACGTCTGTCCTCTGAGGTACAGCATGCCTTCTGCAGGCTTGCCTTTTCCCAGACTTTATGCTGGTCGTTTTGGGGTGGTTTGTTTTACTGTGGTGTTTGAAAATTTTTTGGTTTGTGTTTTTCCTGGTTAGTTTAAGGTTAAGTTTAGATCTCTTTTGGTGAAGCTTTGACACTTGTCTGGTTCTCTCTGCCATTTGGCTCAGTTGTGATGGGAAGTTTGGGTTGAAATGCAGGTAATTAATTGCTTCCTTTTGGGGTGACTGTGCTGAGAGCAGGGAAAAGTTATGCTTGTCAGTGTCAGGTTTCAGAGTATTTTCTAAATGTTTCTTTAAAAATTCGGGATCTGTGGAGCCCTGCTTTGCTATTAGAGCAGGAGACAATATCAGAGGTCAGGCTGGTGTTACTCTAGGCCACATGTCCTCCTAACGTGCCTGTTATTGCAAGGGAGGGACAGGTAGGCAGTGGATGGGCAAGGTTGTTTCACTCACTATCTGATGTGGTCCTAAATTATTTGTTTGAGTTATAGCGTGGGAGCTGTGGTGCAGGAAAGTAGGTGGAAAGGGCATGTGTGGGGGACCCCAGCCAAAAGTCTCTGTGAAGGCTGGGGGGGGCTGTCCCCTTGTGTCCCTGTGGCTGGCAGCAGACCTGAGTGGAGAAAGAACTTACTGCCCTTAGTATTAAAACCCCCTGGGAGGTAAGACCCCCACCTTTTTCCCCAGGAGGTATCTCATTTGCATTTCTTTGAAGGCAGGAGCGGGACTTTAGCTAGTTGAGGGACTTTAGCTACCAGGCCCTGCCCGTTAGCAGCCACTGCTGGGAGTTGTGCTCTCTATTGCTCTGAAAATAGGTATTTGTTTTTTGGACATAGTTTGGTTTTGCACTTCAACTTACTTATGGTATGTGGCTGCCTTGGAAGGTGAATTCCAGCATTAGCAATTAGCTGCATGCAGGAACAAGGGTGCTGCAAAGTTATGGGGGACTTCCACTTCTTTGACATATAGGTAGGTGAAGTATTGGTTCTTTAAGAAACATTAATGCCTTGTTACATATGTGCATCGAGGCAGAATTAAAGTTAGTCCTAGATACAAGAATAAACATTAGTGCTTTGCTATAGACATGCTGTGAAAGCTGCTATTTTTGTGTGAGCCACTGCCTTGAGTTCTCTGGGTCTTGTGCACAGTACACTTTTAACTCTCAATCTTTCATCTGCTTTGGTTGAACTTAGAATATGCTTCAGATAAAGTGAAGTTGAAGTGTTCAATGTCTGTTAATTGAGGATCTGAAAAGAGCCATTTTTGATGACTTCTTTAGGTGCCTGGTGCATCCTTGCTGTACCCTGTGCTTGCTTAGCCTTGGAAGGAGCGCAGTGGGGTGTACAAATGCACAGCCCTTTGCTCCTATTTGTATGCTTCTCTGCTTGTTGCTTTAGGGCAAGCAAAGCCCTGTTTCTCAGTGATCTTTCTCAGTCCCCGCAGGGTGCCCCTCACCAGAGTATCTGAGCCTTTCCCGGCATGCACTTTGGTGCATACATAAAAGCAGGTTTCTCTCCTCCGCCGCAGACAGCAGAGACTGTGCTGTTTGCTGCGCAATGATGTTGCGGGGAGGCTGACTGAAGCAAGGCTTGTGCTTACTGTGAAGGTGCTGAGGTTTGTGGTTGCAGATTTGTGGGCCAGTCACAGTGACTGCTCCACCTCCTTGCTCTGGAGGGTGAGAGTTTCTGTCAGAGAATAAAGTTGCTGTTTTGGAGTTAGGCCAGTGCCACGTTGTGCTTTGAGTGTGAGGACCAGGGTCCTAAATGCCAAAGGCAAAGGAAGGAGTGTATCGCTGTCGGCTCTTTGAAGCTTTGGTAGTTGTAATTTCAAGGAGAGTGCCTTCTGCAAGGGTCCTATATTGAGGTATGATTCTGCAGCTTGCAGGACCTCTGTGTTTGAATAGGTACAGCTGTGCCCACATCTGACAGGGGATACTGTTTGTGGAAATGTGGTTGTCTGCACATACTGCTCTCTGGTTTCTAGACAGGCTCTCCATTGGCTGCTCTGCTGAGTGGAGCATGGCATGAGGACAGTATTCTTAAACCCTTTCCTGGATCCAGCTTTACTTCCTGCTCTTTCTGTCACCCTTAGCTGGATGAGGGAGACAGACACAGAGCAGAAGTGGATTTCTGGGTCTTGCTGCATGATTGTTCCTCCAGAGATGCCTGCTGAAGGAAGGGTTCAGAATATGAGTGGCTTATCCAAGTACAAAGGGAGAGGAGATGGGGAAACCATGTTGGTTTGGACTTCCGACAGGTACGTGCAGTAAGAGTGGGCTAGGACATGGGTCTGTGGGAACCACGTTTTCCTGTTCTCTCCAGGGTTTGCTTACCTGGCTTCCATGTTGCTACATGTCAAAGGAGACTGATGTCTACAGACCTGCCAGACAAACAGGGACAAGAGTTTCTTGGTAGCTTGATGCAGCTGATACCATGTGGTTGTCTCCTGGCTGGCTGACCCCATGATGATGGTGCTGGTTGACCAGAAATGTCCAGGGAATCTTCTATATCTGTGCCCTGAATGAATGCAGCTTGAGTCCAGGAGAGATCCACAGCAGCTCTTCCTGTGTGCTGTTGGAAGAAGCTTGGTGTGCTCTGGGGTTCCAGTTCTGTTTGGAAAAAGGAACTCTGCAAGGATGGGACTCTGCAGCCAGCATAAGTGACAGTGGCTCGGCATCCTCTGGCAGGAACATCTCCTGCCTGTGCATTCTCTGCCTGTGCAGCTGTGGCTCTCCAGGCTGGCGAGGTTGATGCTCTCTTCACTGTTCCCTGAGCTGGTCTCTGACTAAAGGGCTTTATGAGGTGAGGCAAGAAGGGGCTACCTCTCCATTTGTGTTTTTGGTAGCATTTTACCTGCAGTGTGTCTGGGCAGGCCTTTGTGTGCCATTTAAAAGGGCTACCCAAGTGTATTAAAGCACTGCCTCTAGCTGAGAAGCTGGCATCATTGAACCTCAAGCATTTACACATGAGGAATTGATGAATTTCTCTTTGGCACTGCTCTCAGCGTCCCATATTTTAGTCTTTCTTGGGATAGTGTAAGAGACAAATGCAAAGAAGCAGATGATTGAGAAGAATGTCTCATTATAGATGGCATCAGAACACTTTGAGACTGTTCTCTCAAAGTAACTTCTCTGGTCTGGAGAACAGCAGATTTTGTCTGTTGCTGTTTTGGAGCAAGGTTGGCTATATTTTGTTAGGATGTACAGGCAGAACAGATGCCATGAGCTGTGGGACCTCCCCACAGTAAACTCTCAGACTGTGGTTATTTGGGATGTTATCTTCCTCTGGGTGTCGAGGAACAGCTTGGCTCCCCCAGTACCTGGCCCTGCTGCAGGCAGGGGTCTGCCAGACAACCTTTCTGTCCTGGAGTGGGTGGTCTGGTTTTGCAGCACTGGCAAGGCAGGTACAGCCTGTGTGTGTGCAGGAGCTCTTCTCCAGCAGGGCAGCATCAATCAAGTGGCCTTTGTAAGGTGATGTTGGAGCCGTCCTGTGCTTGGAGAGTGAGCGGTGTAGCAAAATGTCCTTCTGCTCCTGGAGATTCCTTCTGTGCCCCCGCCAGTCTTCACTGTGTGTGAGAGCACACTCTCAGAGCACACTGAGAGACCCTTCTATGCCCCCCCAGCCTTCAGTACAGACCAAGCTGAGCTCCCTTTATCACCTGTTTTTTGAGATCCCTAGGACCAGGATGCAGTGCTGCCTGGCCCAAAGAAGAGCTGCTCACTTATTACACGCTAAGATGTACCTCAGGATTGGCCTTCAGTGCCTATGCTCACAAGCTGTGGTCTGAGATGTGGCCATGGTAGGCAAAGCAAGGCTGTCCCTGAGCTTCCTTCAGGCCTCGTACCCCTCTTGCCACTCTGCCACCCTTGCAGAGACGAGGCATTTGGCAAAGCAGTGGTGTCCATCCTGTTGTGAGGCCCTGGAAATGTTTAAAATGCTAACTCTGTTCCTGTGGCCCAGCTGCTGGTGACTTGGCCATGTTTCATTCAGCTCCTTGGATGTGTTTCCTTAGGCACATTCCCATGGGCTACTCATTAGATGAAGCAGGAGGTTGGCAGGAGGGCACCAACTTTTTCTTTCACTCTTTTTCTTTACTGTGGTTATAGCAGGAGAGCAATGGGGAATACCTTAGTCAGCAGATAACAGGAGCAAACAGGGATGTGGGGACATCGTGAATGACTGGCAGGGGTAAGAGTGATCCCCTGTGGAGGTGTGTGGCAGGGAGCTTCAACTGGAGCAGATTGACAGAAATTCCTGAAGGAATGATTTTCAGCATGACTGGTCTCTGCAGTGGGGTCTCTATCACTATATGGAGTTGTGGCCAATGTTGTTGTGCCTTCCCAGGAGGAAATCTGCTCAGGCTGTCAGATGTGTCCTTCATATATGTTTACAGCCAAGTCTTGAGGTGCATCGCGTTTGTTCACCTTCTCAGTAGCCCTGATGTCAATGCTGATTTTTTTTATCTCTATTCTACCATTAGAACATAGAGGTGCAAAGGGTTCTGATTGGCTCTGAGGAGCTGTTTGCAGCGTGGCAGAACTGTTTTCTGACAGCTTGAGTTTGCTGTGCAGGATATTAACAACAGCAAGAGGAGAAGATCTGTGCTTTCAGGAGTGATATCTCATTTTTTGGCCATCTGCCTTGGAATAGTATGAGTTTGGTACAGTTTGGTGTGTAGCTCTCAAACAGTAACCTTATAAAAAGTTCTTTGAACTGGGCAGCTGTCAAGGCCTACTGATTGAGCTGGCTTTTGTACACCTTTCTTCCTAATAAAGGTTAAATTATGTGCCTGGTGGCTTCTTTGTAGTGACAGCGACCTTGAGGATGGACTTGGACAGCTAAGTGAAGCTCTGAACACTTGCGTGTGAGACAAAAGGCAGCAGGAAAATGTGTGGAGTGCACAGGGTGCTGATTTTTGCTGAAACCTCCATATCCCTCCTGGTAGCTGGAGAGCAGCTGGATGTTTTGCCCTGATGCAAGAAGCCTCTGAAGCAGCTGACAGTAACCCCTGTGCTCCCTTGAGCCCAGTAATTCATCGGAGGCTTTTTTTCTTACACTACTGGGAAGTCGGCCTCCTCATGACTGCTGGTCCAGGAAGCCAGCATGAGCTAGACGTACAATTCTCTCTCTGCCCAGAGGTAACAGCCAGGCCCTTCAGGGAAGAGAGCTTGCTTCCAGGACTGAGAGTGTGTCCTCAGAGCTTCTTTGCCCATTTCCATCTAAAATATAGCTAGGGTTGTGTTGTCACTTTGACCTGAGGCTTTCCACAGCCTCCTTGGCAGCTGAAGCACACCCACCTTGGCACGCGAGGCTCCTTGCCTTGTGGAGGAGCAGATTGGGTGGACTGTCCCAGGCTAAGAGGAGTTGCCCACCAGGCATCTTTTTGGTTGTCAGCAAGCTGGTCATGTCACTGTGTTGAGCTGCCATGAGCAGTGAGCTTCTGGCTCCCACAGGCCAGGAGAGGGGCTGTGAGCTGGCTGCCTCTGGCCTGCAGCAGGATGCCAGCGGAGTGGGAGAGCTTTGCAGGACACAGTGGGAGCGACACTTGGCCATAGGCTTTACTGGCTTCAGCAGCTTGGGACTCTCCTGTAGCATGTGGATAGAGATATTGCATTTTTCTTATTTTGAAGTAGGAATTTAGGTGCTGGGAGTGATGGGAGAAGTGAGAAGGCTTTATGGCCACTGTCACTGTCTGTTCCCTGGACACTCCATTCATGTCCTTCCTTGTTGGCTCGCTGGTCAGCATTCTGGGGCTGGTGAATAAAGTGGAAGGAAAATCTGGCACTGGTGATGGAGAAATGGCTTGTTAAGATTTGGCAGACAGGGCAGTTAATTTGGGCTGTGTGGTGGCCTGGATTGAATGCCACACTGGAGTGTGTTTGTGTTTAATGGGTAGCAGAGGTCTGGAAAGTGCCACATCAATGATGTGCAATGGGCTTTGCTGATGTGGCAGGAGCTTGAGCTGGGGATGCTCTTGACAGGGCACATGAATTGTGCTGGTGGGACACTGCTCTGCAGGGAGCCACTGGGGATTCCCTGCATGTGCAGGAGTGCTGCACAGTGTTCTTGCACATCAATGCACCCTTGCCCATGAAATCGTGCCTCTTGGCACTCAGGGAGGTCAAGTGCCTTTCCCTGTGGGAGCCCAGCCTGCTGGGTGCCAACTACGAGCCCGTGCAAGCTTGGCCTATCTCCTTTCTCTCAACTCTAGGCACTGCATTGTAGAGATTTGGTTTGTTTTTTCTCTGGTTTTTGCGTTGCTGATGTTGAGGATTAAAATCCACTGCCTGGGGATTATGAGCAACTTTTGGAGTCAGACTCTTGGCCAGCAGATCAGAAGGCAACAGACACAACAACAGTTTGAGAAACCTATCTCACAAAAAAAGGGCACACAGCTGCCACTGGGTGGATCCCCATGGTAGGGAAGGGGGTACAGCTGACACTGGGTGCGTCCCTACTCTGCAGACAGCCACCTTGCAACTCCTGGTGCCACTTGGGAGTAGTATGTCCCCTCATTTTGGGCTGTTCATGAAGGTGATGAGGGAAATGCATTCTATGATGAGCTCAGATCTGGTTTCCCTCTCTTTAGCAGCAAGCTGGAGTGCATCTCTTTGTGTGCATGTTGAGTGGCCAGGCACGGCTTTGTGTTCATGATGTGCCTTCACTGAACAAATGGAGGGGGTTTTAGCTGTTCTGTTGCTTTCTCTTCCCTTGTGCTGTTGGTCCCTGCTCTCTGCTGTGCCCGCTAGACTCCAAGTGAGCCCTCGGTTCTCAGCCCTCTGGCTCTGTTCAACTGCTGAAGATCATTATGGTTATGGTCTTGGGTTTGGAGCTGCATTTGAAAACCCTCCAAAAAGGAGCTATTGCTGGTCCTGCCACGTGAGCTTGTCATGAGAGTCATGAAGTTCAGCTGACTGAAGCTGCATTACCGGGGGCTGTATCCAGCCTGCGTGTGCTCTCTTGCCTGTTGGGTGCCAACAGAGCATCCTCTGTGCACAGGCAATGGCACAAGCCCAAGTGTCTCCCCAGGGTCTCTGACGTGGCTGTTGCTGTAGGGCTGAGAGCTTAGGAGCAGAGTGTCGGCGCTGAACAGGCTTTTTGGAGGGGAATGCTGTGCAGCATGACCATATTCCTTTTTCAGGGGAGCAAATGGCAAGGAGGTTGTGGTGATTTATTGCCTGCCTGTCAAAGTCTTGTTGCCTGTTCTCCTGTGGGGTGGTGAAGTTGGGTGTCTTGGGAAGGTGCTGCAGGTTTGCCGTGTGCATTTGGTGTCCTTATCAGCAGATCTCTTGGCTCCCCTGGCCCCACAGAGAACACAGTTCATTCTCTCTGCCTTCTTTCTTTAAAGATTAAAATATTGTGAAAACAAAAAATTGTTTGCAGCATGGCTGTGTCCCTTCGGGCTGGCTGTTGGTGTGATGCTCTGCCTATCCTGGACATGTGCACCCGCCTGATGCATGTTTGCTCCCTTATTTTGGGGTTATTTGGACCTCTGTGTAGTCTCCTTTTTCCCCTTGCTTCATTCATCCTGCTGTATGTCCTGCTCAGGAGTATGGGGCCTGTTCCCTCTTCTCACTGGTGCTAGGGAGCAGTGAGGGAGTGTTAACAGCAGCTCTGAAATGAAGACCACTTGGCTGCTCAGCAAAGCCTCTCCTGGTGGGATGCTGAGGTAGTCTTGTTTTCTGTAGCTGTGTGAGCAGAGCTGGGAAGCTGCTTCTCCGTAGCCTGTTTGGGAAGGAGAATATATGCTGTGCTGCCTCACAGTGAGCTTGCAGACTCCCCAGCGCCCTGCATTGCTGCTGCTGCTCCTCTCTTGCTAAACTACCGGGTTATTTTTAACTTGGAAAAATTACAACCCGAGATTGGCATTCTCTACCCCCAGCGGAGGGCTGGAGGCAGGATGTGGGGGAGGCACTGCGGAGGGCTGGGAATGCAGCTCGCTGCTCCAGCGGGCCTGTTTCCAGCGGCTCGTGCCCCCCGCAGCACTGTGCCTGCCGGGCTGTGCAGAGGCTGCGCGGCGAGGCCGCTTCTCGCTCGGCATGGATGGAGCTTCAGCCTGGATTCCCATGGTGAAGGCACAGAGCAGCTGCAGACACATAAACAAATCCTGCTGCAGCAGGCTGTGGGGAGAAAGCAGTGCTCTGCCTGCCAGGCTGCTTGCGTGACAGCCTGCAGACAGGTAGCTGCTGACAGGGACTGGGTACCTTCTTCAAAGAGTATCCTGCAGAGATGCTCTAGGGTGATGGAGTGTGCTGTGGAGGAGCAGCCAGGCGGGTTGCTGTTTTGCCCAATGGAGGAGGCTTTGCTGGACCACACAGCCCTCCCTAATTCAACTTGCAGAGAGCTGTCGGGGAGGAGCGAGGGAGAGACAAGTGTCACTCTTGTGCCTTGGTTCTCTTTTACCCCTCCCCTAGCTCTGCCTCTACAGTGTTTTGCAGGCAGTTGTGTTGTCAGTGCGTGTCTCCCCTGCCTGGAACTCCCTGAGTGATGGGAGCCCCTCTCTAAATCTGCTGGCAGGGAGATGTTTCTGCAGAGCCTCTTCTCCATGCAGCCCTCAGGAATGTAGTTCTCTGAGTCCCTCTGGATCGCAGCAGACACCCAGGTTTCAAGCTCTGGCATCTCTGCCAACTGAGACATGCCTGTGCAGTCCTGCTTACGAACAGGGACTGATAAGGCAGCAAGGCTCAAACAGCACCAGAGGACTACAGATGGTGTCTCTCTGCTGTTTGGTCTCAGAGAAGACTGTTGGTCAAGCCAAGCAGAAGAAGAGCAGTGCAGGCTCCAGATTCTGCTCTTGGTCTGTCCCAGCCAGACCTGTGAGTCATTTACTGCTGCTTACCTGCAATGTGGATGCATCAGGTGGGGAGGGTGGCTGATGCCTAGTCCTTGCTTGGTTGTCCTTGGGCTTGCTGTCTGCCTTGCCAACTGCAAAGCTATCGAGGAGGTTCCTCTGATGGGGAGGTGCTGCCAGGGCCTGGGGCCTTCTGCTCCAGCTTGTCTGGGAAAGCCTGCCAGATCCTATCAGTTCTGATCTGTAGTCTGCTACTCCATAGCTTTCTTAGTGATTGGGCAGGAGTAGCAGGGGAACACAGCAAAGCTCTCGGCAAGCAATAGCCAGTCCTTACTTTCCTCTGCTGACTTCAGGCAGATGCAGGCACCCTTCCTAGCTCCTTTGGGAATGGTTCTCGTTTGCTTGTTGAGGCTGGTCCTGTACACCCAGTGCTCTGATCCCATTTGGCCTGACATGCTTTGGGCAGTGAGCTGGTGTGAGGCTCTCCAGGCTGTGGGATGTGGTACAAAGGCTGTCCCTGTGGCTCTGACCTCAAGTCAGGACTCCGGGAGTTCCTGCCAGAGCAGCAGTACTGATGTCTCAGCTCTACAAAGGCCTGATGTGATGTCTGACCCTGATAGAGAAATGACACAGCTCACATCATCCCTGTGTAGTAGGGAATGGCTACTGGCTACTTCCTTTACTCAAGGCTGTAGGGTTCGTTGTAAGGCATGAGACACTGCTCTGTGTTTGAGCCAGGGGCTTCTCCCACAGTGACAGCAGGTGGTGGAGAGCAGAGCAGCTCTTGGGCAGCCAGGGCTGGAGTAGCACCTCTTCCCCCAGAGAGCTACTCTGCAGTTTATGTGAGGCAGTGGGGTGTCCCCACCACCCCAGAATGGTGTGTGCACACAAGGACAGCTGCTGACACTGGCACAGGGATTGGTGCATGGAGCAAAAGACAAAGCAGGACCATTTTCTTGGAAGACAGGCTTCTGAAAGCTCTCAGTTGCCCCATTGCCTGGTGCCCTCTGTTGCTGCCTTGTGTGTGGCAGGGCTGAGCAGGGCCCTTGTTCTGTGTCTGTGGGAGCTGCCTGCAGCTCTTATTTCTAAGACTTCTCCTCAGTGTGTACTGTGACCTCTGCCAGTGTTTGTCAGGGCAGGTTAGCACATCCTTAGGTACCAGAGCAGCAAGGCAGTGCTGAGCCCCCCAACTTCCCCTGGGCTAGCTGCCATCCCTGAGCCTGGCTTGCTGCCCGCCTGGGTAGCAGGTTTGGACCTGGCACCCCTGACTAATCTCTTTTCCTTCAAGCTCTGCCCAAGCACTGGGGAGAGCAGCACTTCTTGTGGCGCATCAGCAGAGCTGACCTGCTTGTCTGAAAATCAGTAATTTCATAGCATGTCCTTCAGAGCTGCATACCAAGTGCTGTGCCTGTTTGAGATCTGTTTTCTAAGGATCCTTCTTGTCTTCAAAACTACAGGAGGGGGGAGAGAGAAGAGCTACATCACATTGAGGAGGTGAGCGAGGCTTGCACCCCTCACCTTGAAGGAAGTGTCACCAGAAGTCTGCTGATAGATGGAGGTTGGACACTTCTTGATGCATTTATCTCAGAGGAGCTGCTTGCAGTGAGACCTTGTCCTTGGCACCTCCCTTCCCTGAGCCTGCTGTGTGTGCCAGGTGCTGCTCCTGCACCTGGGAAGGGGAACCCTCTGGCTGGGAGGGAGCTGGCAGACAAGGTCATTCTGGAAAGTGTACATTTCCAGTGGGTCAGTGCCAGGGAGTTTGGGGGATGAGTGAGGATGTGTGGAGCTAGGTGTACTGTATTAGAGCACTTCTCTGGTTTTTAATAAGCAGAGGGGTCTCCAGCCTGAAGTGTGAGGCTCCTGTTCCTCTTGAATGTCACTGATGAGCCACCAAGGGGCGCTTCCATTCTGCCACATAGGAAAAGCAACTGGGAAAGCTGCTGATGTCTAAATCAAAGAATCACAGAATAGAATGGGTTGGAAGGAATCTTAGATTATCTAGTTCCAGCCCCTCAGCCATGGGCAGGGACACCTTCCATTAAATGCATTTTTAGCTCAGGGTGAACAGGAGGATGGACAGCATGGACCCCAATTCGTGTTTTCAGAGAGTTGTGAGTCCGTAGTGTCATTGTGTGGTGCTGGCTGGCAGTGTGCCTTTACTTTCCAGGAAAAGTATCTGCTGGAGGACCTTGTCACCTCAGCAGTGGTGCAAGGCAGACTGTCATCCCACTGGACGCAGCTTACTGTGCTTAAGGAGATCAGGGGCTCTCACCTCTGGCCTGGGACCTGAGTATTCAAGACACCTGTTGAGAAGCAATTGTGATCCCTTTGCTGGATTTTTTACCACTTCACTGAGATGTGTGTCTGTGCATGTGCAGGGTGCTGAGTGCCTTGGTTGTGTCATCTGCCACAGGTAGGGGCTGAAAATCAGAACTGAAGTGTATTGAGTAGAGTCTGATCTGCAGATACTCAAAACCTACCTGTGAGAACTGCTCAAGGTGAACCTGCTTTATCAGGGGACTTGGGCAAGATGATCTCAAAAGATGCCTTTAAATTCTAACCATTCTGGGATTCTGTGTAGTGGTGCATGTCAGCTTACAAGTTTGCAGTGTCTGAGGCTGTTTCCTGGTTCTGCTCTTTGCTGCAGCAGCTTTGGAGCAACTTGAGTGCAAAATTCCTATTTAGCAAGGGAAAAGAATGAGTGCTGGTTTTCCAAATGGGTTATCACCAGTGTTTTTGGCACATAGGTGGACATGCCCACAAAGCCCTGTGGGTACCCCTTGTCCTTCCAGAGGTGGCTTGTGAGCATTGCTTCTTTTTGAATCCCACATCCTGTTGTGCTTGGAGAAAGCCACATGCCCCTTTTTGTCCTTTTGAAGGGGATCATTAAGGACCTGGGGTGTTGATTTTTGTTTTAACTGCACTTGTATCCTAGCTGCAGCTTATTTCCACAGATAAAATAGGTGCTTTTTTCCCTTTGAAGAAGGCTGTCACCTGCCTCTTGCAGGCAACTGAACATGGCACTGTGCTGCAGGAATGTGCTCTAATAAAGTAAAAACATTTGCTGCTGTACTGAATAAGGCGTGTTCTCAGGTAAATGCCATTAGTTTCTTCAGATGCTGAGGCCTCTGCTTTGTCTGGGTTTGTGGCCCTTTTGCCTGTTGGTGACAAGCCTATGGACATTACCTGCGGGACAGACAGGGCTGTGCTCACGTTGCCCCGGGGCAGCTCTGGGGCTGAGCTGGCCTGGGGAAGCTTCTGAGCTGCAGCCAAGGCATGTGGGCATGTACACCTGTGCTGTGGGTTGGGGGACCTGGGGATACCTGAACTGTCAAAGAGAGGGGAGGACAGGGCTTGAAGATAATACAGACCCTTGGAAGTAAAGGCAAAACAAAATTAGGACTGCGTTCAGGGCTGCTGACTCCCACCTTCCTCACCGTGCTGCAGATGAGATTTCCCTTCAGGAAATGAAAGTTGCTGTTTGGATAAAAGTGAATAAAACTTCCTTTCTGAAGTGCCTTGATGTGTCCGTGACTGAGGGGGCATTGGAACATCTTGAGACGAAGAATGCTTGAAGGGATATTGGTGGAAGTCTGCAATGGGAGAGTGCCAGAGATTGTGCTCAGAGATTGAGCTTTGTGTGTCTGAAGTCATCTGTGGGCCCAGTCCTTGGCAGTGGTTGTGTGGGTATCTTGGGAGCACATGCAGGTTTTGGAGAGAGGGAGAGGCTGAGACAAGTCTGGATATATCCCCAGGGAAAAGATGGGGTAGCCCCTGATGGTGCTGTGTGCCTTACTGGTTTTGGGGGCTGTGTGAACCATAGAATCAAAGTAGTTTGGAAAAGGCCCTTAAGATAATTGAGTCCAGCTGTAAACATAACACTGCCAAAGCCACCACTCAACCATGTCCCCAGGTGCTAAAGCCCCATGTCTTTTAAATCCCCCTAGGGATGATGACTCCACCACTGCTCTGGGCAGCCTGTGCTAGTGCTCGACAGCCCTTTTGGTGAAGAAATTTTCCTTAATCTCCAACCTAAACTTTCCCTGGTGCAAGTTGGGGCCATTTGTCCATATATTGTTACTTGATAGAAGAGTCCACCTGGCTCCACACTCATGTTGGGGAGTTGTAGAGAGCGAGAAGGTCCCCCCGAGCCTCCATTTTTCCATGCTGATCTCCTGCAGCTTCTCAGCCAGTCCTCATCAGACCTTGTGCTCCAGATCCTTCCCCAGCTCTGTTGCCGTTCTCTGGACATGTTCCCTTGAAGTTCTTTCTTGTCACAAGGGGCCCAACCACTGAATCTCCACTGAACCTCCATCCCCCTGCATCATTCCCCCCAAAGTGTTTATCCTGTTGGGACCCTGAGAACTGGTCCTGTTTGACTGACCCTCACCTGTGTGTATGTGTTATACTACAAGGAGGAACACCTTTTTGTCAGGTATTTTGGTGATCAATGGACTTATATTGGGGATGTAGCCTTTTTGGGGGATGCACTGCAAAAACCAGAGAGTTAGAGATGTGAGAGCCCACTAGAGTCTCCTAAAAGGCAAGTGTGATGTAAACTGAGAGCAGCTTGGATGGTGCAGGTGCATCCCCTTTCCTGCTCTTCGAATACCTAACCTGTGGGCACACTCCTCTTTGCTTGTTAACGCATACCATGTTTTCAGCTTGCTGGCAGTGGAGACTGTTGGATTTGTGGGCCAGTCTAATTACAGCTCCTTTCCACAAGATATGTTTTAATGTCATTCAATCTTAGGTGGTGTTGATGCTCTTTGTGATGAAGCTCCTCTGTGCAGCTGGAATAATCCTTCTCTAGCTCTCACTGTTTTGCACTGCAAATCTGTGCAATGCCTCAGGCTGGCTCTTTTTAAGGCTTCAACAAGAATGGGTGTTGTTTTTGAGAAAGAGGTTACAGAGAAAGGCAAAGTTTGATCTTTTACCCGTCCTTGTAAAAATTCAGCCAGCCTCAGCCTCTGAAAACAAACATTTGATTTTTTGAAAGTTCTGTTTGTTGCTCTATTCTATTCCCTTTGCACCTGAATGGAGGAGGGCAGGAGCCTGACACCCCGTTGGAGGTTAGGATTTTTCTTTTTTTTTTTTTTCCCTCTTTTTCTCAGGGAGTTTTCTCCCATTTGTTGCCTAAGAGATGATAACGAGGACACTTAAGAGAGACAAAAGAAGTGGCCAAGATGGGGGGGAGGGATGCAGCTGGTTGAAGGGCTTACTCTTGGGAAGGGCAGAGATACCGCAGGATTTTGGGTATGGGGTTGGGTTCGGCTCCTCTCTCTCGTTCTGTCGCTCTCGGCACCAGAGATGAGATGGTCGTGCTGCTGCTGTGGGGAGAATTTGCTGCCACCGCGGAGTGCTGCTTTCTCCTTGCTGTGGTTGAGCTTCTGCTCTCAAGTGCAGCTGCTGAACGGGGACCTTTCCAACACCCGACCTCACTGGGAAGGGCACCCCGAGCCCTTCCCCCTTCCCGGAGGCAGCGTCTCCCGGCTGCGTGCGGCAGCTGCTTGTGGAGGCCTGGCTGCCGCTGCCCAGCCCNTTCTGCCACTGCCTTGGCCCTTTGGCTGCAC
>VZRF01006114.1:0-93713 GCA_013396875.1 Vireo altiloquus
CCAGTGGAAAAAAAAAGGTAGAAAAATCATCTTGTATGTTGGGCTAGGCATATTTTTTTGAACTCTAATAAATGTATATTTAAGTGCAAATTCTCTGAAATAAAGTGCTGTACATGGGCTGGGTTTTCAAAGGAAGCTGTTGAAGATGCTGAGAGTAGATTTTTAAAAGCTCTCCAGGAAGTTCAACTTATGGTAATCTTACAAAAAAATTCTATTTGAAGGTGATTTTGGGTCACTTGGTGAGGATGGAGCTATTTTGAGATATTTGCTTTTTAACCTGCTTGACATGAAGATGTGGAGCGTGGCATTGCTTTGATAGCAGGGCAGAAGAATGTCTCTGTAACACCTGCTGATCTCTCATTGTTCCCTTCAGCTATCTCTGTGTATTTAAAATACAGTGTTTTTCAAAGTGCAGGCTCTGGTTTTTAGCAAAAACTATCCTATGATTTAAAAAAATAGCTACACCACACAACAAATCTAACCACTTTACATCCTTGTGGACTCTTGAAATGATATGCAAGGCTGACATTAAAGGTTTCCAGCAATTTAGGGGGAAAAAAACACCAATATATGCTTATTTTCACGCTATTTAAAAAAAAAAAAGTTACTGTTTTTAAATCACAGTTTCAGCTATTACAAACTTAAGTATATTAAGCAAATTAAATGGTTTAGATTTTGAGAAGAGGGAAGAGCTTATCATAGGACTTGCAGTTCTTTAATTCCAAAAGCCAGAGCAATTGAGATACAGGCTCCATTTAATTAGAAATTATGAGATGGATAAAATGAGCAGAATAGAAGGATTTCCTTTCCACTTATCCATTTCTAATAAATACATGTTTTGACAGCAGTAATGCTGTCTTAATTAGTTAATGTTACATGAAACTTCCATCTTATTTGTGTGGGTTGTTCTCACTACATCGAGGAGCCTCTGAGATGCCAGATAGAACAAGGATATATGCTGGATTAAATCAAGATGGATATGGAAAATTTGTTTTAATACTCTTGTGAGAAAAACCCTAACAGTGCTCCTTTCCTGCAGTCCCCATGAGCTTCCCTTCGAGCTTTTCTCCTGCCAATTTGTCAAATATTTTCTCTGAAAGACCTCGAGTGCTAATCTCAAACCAGAGATCACCTTACTTTTCTTGGCAAACCTTGCCTTTCATTTTGGTTTTTTTCTAATAAAAAATAGGAGTTCTACAGGAAAACTGTGCAACATTTCTGACGCTGGGCATCATATTCTTTTCCTGGAAATGTAATTTCTCGTTTGCTTCCTAAAACAGACCCGGTGGATTTGGGCCATGCTTGAGCACTCTCTGATCCTGTCAACACCTCTCCGGTAGCACCGCAGCAAATATTCCTCATAGCAGAGCATCAGCCTCTGTGGGTGCAGTGTAAGAGCCAGAAACACACTTAATCCAGCAGATCCTTTGCCTGCATAACTAAATACACAACACAAAGAAAACCCTTGTGCCAGAAGCAGCTCTCCAGGAATCTAAGATGCGCTGAGTGCTCAGTGGTGAATGTCTCTGCTAAGTCACCTTTAATCTCTTGCTCGCGTTCCTCAAGGAAAACCTAACAACCTCCCTCCTTTGGAATTCACAAAACAATGCCAAAGAGTCACAGATTCAATGATACAGGTTTTGGGTTAGCTATTTCTCATGTTTATCTGTTTGTTTTAATGGCATATTAAAATATTTTATTCCTTTCCTTCCCAAACACATTCCAATTTTATTCTCTTTCTTTGTCTTGACAACCTCCTCCTCACCTGTCCCTTGCCAAATGCCTTCTGTAAGACAACTTTTTTTTTCCATCAGACCACTCACCTTTTTATTTTAAGAATGAGATTACCAACAGACATTTAACCAAGTGCTAAGCAGCTGCTGCCAGAGGACAATCCTTTCTCTTAAGGCTACTGCAACAAAGTAGGCCAGAAAAATCTGCTGTTGCATGCTGCATGATGATTTCTAGCACACATAGGCACAGGTGGCAGATTTCTCTTAAAAATCTGCAGATTAGCACAGGCTGTCTGATCTGAGAGGATGATGTGTTGAACATGTGCATTCAGTGTGATTTTACTGCAGAAGGTTGAACAATTTTATTTTCATTCATGCTTTTATGAGGCACTAAGAAATAGTCTCATGGGTAAACTATTTAAGTGTGAGAGGGAGTATCCTGAATATGTGTGTTGGAGGAATCTACTGTGGAACTACTCATTTCAGCCTAAGAGAAATTAGTTACAAATACAGAAACCAAAATTTATTCACAATGATTTAAATCCCCTTCCAGTCAAATACCTAGAATCACTGCTGTTTCATCCAAGCCACTTCAATTTCACTGGTGCCACCACCCAACTTCTTCACATAAGCCAAAATGAGATGCCTGTTTTTCCAAGGAAAAGGCAAATAATCATATTCCAGGGCTCTTTAATGAGTCTCTGTGACTTATTTTCAGAACACTTTAATACTTCTGCCTTGTCAGTCTTCAAAAATGAGTGGTAATTAGCCTTCTGGGTTGGCAGGAAATTGCCATATTGATCATCTCTGGAAACATCAGATATAGAAAGGAAGAGAAATCCATAGAAATAAATGTTTATGTGCCTTGTTGGGGGCTTGAGGGGGTTATTTTCTGTTTTTAGCTTGAAGAATTATTAACACCAGGGCAAACACAGATGAACAAAATGTATTGCTACTGATTTAGACATTAGAAATAGCTTTTACTACCACTAGTGCAAATCCAATAAAAATTCCTGAAAGAAGCTAAGACTGCTTTTAAGTAAGACCACTTAAGGCTTGGCTGTAAAGGAAATATTTCTCTTTAAAAATGTAAAACAAATCCTTCTAACAGGACTTTTCATGCTAAGCTGTCTCTAAATAAAAGATGATGAGATATTTAAAGAGTTTATGTATTCGCATTAAATGCATAATTCAGGAGTGAATGTTGGAAAGGGAGTAAAAATGTAAAAGGTTTTAGAGGAATAGATCTGTGATTCTATATGGTTTGTCTGGAAAGTTTAATTGGTGCAGAGCAGCTGAAATGTAACCAGGGAAATAGTTTGGATTATACTGATTTTAAGGTCTTAAAAAATTACCAACTCTTCCGAAATGCTTCCAGTTCGTAACAGCCTCTATTTCAGGATATGCTGCCCTATGATATGCAAAAAAGACTATAGTAGCTTGAGCTAAAGCAGCTAATGCTTTGCAATGGCCATTCCTGGTGTTATTGCATAATTCTGTAAGCCCGACTTAGTGATGAATTTTAAAAATCAAATAACCCTGGATGTCTTCCAGGCTTATGTTGCATATATACCCACATTGGTCTTTGGAATGCAAGCATATATAGAGTAATACCTTATAAAAAAACATTAGAGCCTTGCTATGAGATTAATGGTGGGATTTATTGAGATGTTTGAGACCAGAGCTGTGCTCATCATTCCAAGTGTTTCAAACCAAGGGCGTGAGTGGTGTACATTTTTAGGAGCTGTCACTTCAATGCAGTACTCTTACAATGAGGAAGATGAAAACACTCATATCTTGAGAAAAAAGCAGGGAAAAATAAAATATTAAATCAGTATTTTTGTAATCTAAAGCTGCTTTTTTAAACATCTCAGTCATAATTTTTCATCGGCTGAGCCTTCAGTCAATAAGCTTAAGGGATGAGATGTGTAATATAGAGGGATATGTTTGCTTCTATAGAACTGCAGTAAACACAATTTGTGGTACCCTGAGTTCCTGTGGCTGTGGGAAGTCTCAGCATCTTCTAAAGGACAGTGGCCACTTGGGCTGCAGTTCAGTAAATTTACTTAGATACTGTGCTTTGCCACCTTTCTAGACAAAATCCGTCACAGTGGGAGTCCTGTTCTTTATTTTGTTCTTCCTTCTAATAAGAAAGAATTTTTTTGATTTCAGAGAATTAAAGGAAGCCATGTTAGTGTTTTTCACCTGTGGATTGGCCTATTTTGTTTTTTCTTGGTTTCATGAAGGTATAACTGTCTCCATATCCATTGCTATCCTGCAGTTTTTGTGTTGTTCCCAGACCTGTTCCTTCCTTGGTTGGGCTAAATGAAGCAAAACTGGAGAAAATTCTCAATAAAAGTAAAATTAAGCAATTTCCAGGTTGCTGGTTATTAATGGACTAAAGTCCAGTTATTCTGAAGCATAATTGCACTCACATGTACCAGAACATTTGGCAATTACTTTAATCTTCTATTTTCCAAGTATTTTGTTGCTTTTTAGTGTCAATAATATTTAAAATATCACTGGACAGAGGTCATTAGACAGAAGAGAAGTGATTTGGGGTGTCCCTGGAGTTGATGGGCATTCCAATCTAAACGGTAGATAGGAGATACTTTTCCTGAGAAATCATGAAACTTTAATACAAGTGCTGTGTTACATTGCTGTATATAAAACTCACTCTGATACAGAGAGAGAAATGGGAGGATTTTATCTGTTATGACTGTTGCGAAAATTGCTTGGTTATGGAAGTTTATTGAGAGCCCCCTGTAGCCAAAAAATTGGAACTTAGTGTGGTTTAACCTTTCTTTCATCTTCTACAAAGAGAAATTATTCACTGACTTATGTAGTTTTAGATTAAATTTTGAGCATATGCTTCAGCCCTTTGTGAGCTATTTTAAAAATTTATAATAGAACAGTATAAATGGAGCCAAGCATTCAGCAACTTGTACTAGAGAGGTTACTTAGTCTTTCAAAACTTGAAATGAGAGCATGAGTGGGAGAGACAAAACCATGAGGTGGCTTTCCCATGAGAAGGGTGAAGGGACACCTTCAGCGACAAAGGGAAAGAAATAAAACTCGCTTTGGGAGGGGTGGAGGTGAGGTGAAATGTACGTTTTTTTAAAAGGGAACGTGAATTAATGATTAAGATTCTTGATTAAGTTAACTTCTTTATCCTAGACGTAATGTAGTAAGTTTTTCCTTAAGGTTTTGGAACACAAGCTGGAATTTGGTTTAATTCTGTTGTTGTTGTCCTTGGAAGTCTTCTCTGTTCCTATTAATTTCATGTGCTGAAAGAGTGTTTGCTTATTTAAACTAAATATGCCTAATAGCTGTACCACTTGTTAGAAAGCTGGAACTCACTGAATATCACATTTTCCAAGGCTCTCTGTGAGGAAACTGTAAACTGTCTAACAACCATTGTTATGTTTTGGAACAAAAATTTTGTAAAAAGCAGAAACAGACATGTTAAACAGATTTTTCAGGGTATGATGGATTTTCAGGGTGAAAGATTAAGAAATTTTATGGTGCATTTAGAGATGTGCATATTATGCCATGTATAGATTACTGACTTCCCACCCCCCTTCATCTTTGAGCTTTGCAGATTAAAGCTGCCTGTATGATAGCACGTTTCAAAGATTCATATGAAAGTAAGCTTCCATGGAATTCAGTGCTAAAGGCTCAGATTTAAATTTGGAAAGAATTAGCTTTTGTTGCTATGGGAACATATACTTCATTTAGTCCTGAAAGGAAAATATACAAATTTATGATAAAAAATAACACTATTAGTCCACTTGGTGGGGCAGGAGGCACTAGAAATAAGTATGTAATCTGGGCATATAATATCTCCCTGTTGTGTACAGCATGAGCACACTGAAAAAAAAAATCTCCTTGTCAGTTTATTGCTCCATCATAATCTTTTTTTCTATAAGTTCCCATTTGTTTGCATTGTAAAATCACATACTGCACATAAACAAGTAGTTCAGTCATTGTTTGCCTTTGTGAGGAATCACTGGGGACATCTATTAATTCTCCCATGATTATCTTTATTTCTTTTCCATTCCTGAAGTTTTGTATGAAGCCTAGATTTCAGCCTGTTATTATTCAGCTAACCAAGAGTAAAGTAGAGAAAGTTGTTGTTGCAATTGAATTTATTCCTAGACACTATTAACATGAGTATGGAAGTGAGATCTGCTGCTGACTTCTGTGTTCGCTTCTTTGCTTTAAGAGGGTTTTGCTGACAGTGAAGGAAGTGGTGGCAAATGTCTCACAATTAGACTTTTTTGTCCTTGGAGAGTGACATAATTGGAGAGATTTTTCCCTTCTCTTGGCTTCTGCCTTCCCAATTTTTTTGTAAATCTCTATTGTTTCATGGATAGCCTCAGCTTGAAAATTTATCTGTATAGCATTATCCAGTAAGAGTCTGCTTTTTAAGCCTGAGAAAGTTCTAAAATTTCAAAAAGTGCATTTCATGTATCAAGTTAATGACCTGTTTTTTTCCTTATGATTTTGGGTGTTATGACCACCATTCCATCTTTTGTGCGACACGGAGCTTGTGTGAATTTATTTGCAAATGCAAGGGATGCATATTTATGCTGCTTTTCACATGCAATATTTGTGCTGTTTCATGCAGATATTTATTATCATGTTTCTCTAAAACTTGATATTCAGGTTCAAGTGGACATACAAATGTAAAGACAGATAAAATAGGAACTGTAACTATCATGTGAACTCCCAGTAAATTCCTTCAGAGATGTGCTTTTTATAGTACTTGGATGCAAAAATTCTCTCAAACCATATCTTGGCTGTTTCTGGCACACTCTTATTAATGTTGGGGAAATTTACCTTTTAGCAAATCCTAAGAAATATCTGCTTTTGTCAGGCTAAAAAGAGAGATCAAGAAACAGCAAAATCAGTAAGAGATGCAGGCAAAAATTAAAATAAAAGTGGGAAGATACAGAGGCTAAGTGATCTCTCAATTCATCTCTGTGATGGAGAGGAAGTATGAGCAAAATGCTTTTCATCTTTTAGGAATCTCTATCATGATCTCCACTTCTGCTTTTGCTATAAGCAGTTAACATAGCTTTTGTTGAAATGCTGCCATTATCATTTAATCATCAAGTCTGTAAAGTGCTGTGCCCACTCAGCACAGAGATCATTCCTTGGCCTAGAGACAAACCGTTTAAGCAGTGGCAATGTTTCATTCTTTCAAATAAAATCCTTTTCCAAGAAATGAACTGGTGAAATGCTTCAGCTAAGAAATATTCCCACAGCATTTTATTTGGCTGTGGGTTGTATGAAAATGACCCCAAAATGTCTGATGTTTTGCTAAGTGACACTAATGCGTTCCACCTCTGCTGCCTCTCTGAAAGTTCACCTACTGAACTGCTGTGCTCAGGTCACACGCAACCCTTCACCCAGGGAAAAAGCAGGAGTTTAGTATTCTGCAGTGAGATATGTCTAAATTGCATTTTGTAAGCATTATGTCAACTAAATATACATAATGGCAATTGTAAGAATGTGGCAATGACTTTTTGAGAAACCTGTAAACAAGCTCTGTCATCGTTGTGGAAGAGAGATGAACATCTTCAATTTCTCTTCCATTTGCAATCCAGAGTATGGTGCTGTTAAAAGCATTTTAATTCACAATAGAGGATTTCTCCTGAAAACAAAACCCTTCCCCGTTCCCTCAATTACTTTACTTTGCAAAGCAGTCTTAGAACATGTGGACTGGGTTCCTTTCAGGGGTCCCCAGAAGGTCCACAGGATCAGTCTAGAGCTCATCACAGTAAAATGCTCCTATGGTTCTCACTTTGGGGCATCAACCTCTTTGTTCCTTGAATTCTTTCTGCTGACAACTCTGCTTGCTTTTATAGGCACACCTCATGCCATCTGAGATCTACCCTAGCTTTCATCCCCCCCAGTCACTCTGTGTACCTTTTGTACCTAATTTTTAAGGGGTTTAAGTTTACCTCCTTTTTGATGTACTTAAAGGAAACCTTTGTTCTTTTAATAAGTGAGATGGGAGGGTGTTGCCTAAACATAAGTAGATTTTTCACTTTGAAAGCTCATTTTTGTCTGATATCCAGTTGATGGCTTTAGTAAACCTTACTTTATTTATTCATCTCAACAGGAAAAAAAAATCATGTTTGATACCACAAGAGTTAGAGATCTATCTAGGCATTTGAAAACAGAATGAAAAAGTATTAGTGGTGGAGAACTTTACAATAAAGCAAGTGAAATGGCTTTTAAGGTCTGGCCTGATTTGAAGGACTAAATGACTGCTTCTTACAGAGTCAGCTTTAATAGTGCTTTTTTAATTAACCTCTCATGTCCATGTATGTATAGAAAAAAAAATTCATTTAAATGGTAATGGTTTCTGTATGCTGTTTTCCCCAACTTTGAAACCTCAGTGCCTGTGTTCATTTGCATTTATTCATGGACCACTGAGTGAAGAGTGTTCATGGCCTTGCTTTTGGGATGCTTATAAAACATGAAGGAAGCTTCATTTTAAATCAGTATAATGGTTTAATGAAACCCATGCTTCACAACTTCTCAGACACCTGCATTAGCCAGTAAGAAATCTTTTTATCCCTAGTAACTGGTTATATATAGACTATTTTCATTTCTTCAGAAAGATCAGAAATTGTCTTCAGGTAGAAAAGTGATGTTTCATCAGAAGGCACAAGTAGAACCAATAATTGCCTTTCTGAGGTACCTTAGTGCCTCCTGCTCTCTCATGTTCCCTGATGTCCTCAGAAGCAGCACAAGCTATGGCAAACATTCCTCCCCTCAGGAGCTGGCATTACAGTTCATTTTATAAAAGATTTGGCACAGTATTCAGCATTTATTTGTGTCTTGGCATTTCTAAGGGATTGTGTAGAGAAGAAGACAATGGATAAGCAAAGAGCTGCAGGTGCCTGTGTTGGGCAAGGCAAGTTCAGGTCTGTGTCTATGCCTAATGTAAGCATGAACATGAACCTTTTGTAGTTCAGGCTGGAGGACTATCACCAGCAAGCCATAGGCTGTGATCTGCCTTTTCTCATGGATAGCCATATATAAATAAGAATAAACCCACTGACTCTTTGTCTTTAATTAAAATTGCAATTCCTATTAGTTTGATTTGGTTTGGGTTGTTGAGGTTTTTTGGGTTTCAGGAGTTTCTCATCTGTCCAAGACATTTCTAGGACTCAATGAAGATAATGATCAAGGGAGTTAAAGAAATCTTAATTATGGAAGTGTTAGCTAATACGTTATAAAAACTAATTAAGCAAGGATTTTTCTTTGTTATAATGGAAGAGAGCACGAGTGATAAGCAAAAACACAAATAGAACCATGCATGTAGACTTAAGACAACAAAATCAATCAGCTTTTTTCTTCAGAGGTCATTAAATCTGAGCAATTTTTTTTCATGTTCAAAATGTTTGCTTCAGTTTTCTTCATGTACTCAAGAACAACATTTCCAGCCAAGCCTCTAAAGATAAAATATCCTAGATTTTATGTATGCTTTACTTCTAATAACAAATAATCTCAGCACCGAGCCAGAACTTCAGATGGCTTAAATCAACACAGACTTCAATAAAACTGTGTTGATTTACTTTTTTTTTTTTTTTGCTATTAGATGTTTATGTAGAGGAAGCCAAGAAAAATTACTGGCCTATAGAAATTTAACACATTACTGAGTTACCAATATGTTAGAGTATTTCTTTGGAGCAGATTCCTCTGATTAGCAATAGGATCTAATTAATTTTGCAGTTTTAATTTGTGGTAAATAAAGTGAAAATGACCACTTAATATAACACTTCTTAAAACCATTTTGTGTGACTAACACATCAAAGAGAAGTCTTGCAATGACAAGATTTTTGTTCAAATCCTGGTGTGTGTATACAAGGGATGTGTCAGTACAATCTAAGATTTTGTTTATTTATAGTTTGCATTGATAGTCTCACTGTCCTTTGTGCTCTGCTTCTTCCACATCATGCATGGTCTTTTACAGTCAACAAATATGAAAATACTTTATGAAGGGGTGGGTTGGTGTCCCTGAGAAAAAGAGAAAATCATTATCGTAGAAGGATATTAAACAGTATCAAAATGAGTGGGACCTTAATATTCTCAATGTATATTGTATTTCTCAGGAAGAGACACATAAGTATTTGAATTCTCTCACTGGCTTCTTCAGGTGCATGAGAGCACATGTACATGGTCCAAGTGTAGCTATTAAGGGCAGTGCAGTACATGTATAACCTTTCATGATGCAATAAATTTTTGACTTAATTCATGCTTTATTTGTAATTTACTACTCTGACATTTTTTAACTACCTCAATTTTCTGATTTTCTTTTTTAGCTTAAAATTTTCTCTTGCTTAGAAATGGAAGCATTAGCACGAGTAATTAGTTGTTTCCTAAGTGTTACTTTAATTTCAATAAAGAATAACTGATAAAGAAGCAAATTAAAGCAGCTGCTGGACACGTGCTAGTAATGGTTGTGGGAAGCTGATGTGACTGAAAGTGTAATGAAAGGTTTAAATTGGAAAAGAGAAATAAAACCTTACACAATGGCATCCTTATGGACCAAACAGTGTAATTAATCCCTATTTTATCCATTTCTTTAATGAATATGTTCGTTTCTAAATCTGGAGAGAAGTAGTGTCTTGCAGCAAAGAGATTAAATTATAGTTGGACCTGTCATTATTTATTCATTGTGATGATTGTGGGGGAAATGTTGCTTTTTAAAACTTCTTCACTGTATCTTCCTTTCCCAGGTAATTTCATAACCAGTACAAACCTCTGCATGTAAAATTATTTTCTTGCGTTTTCACCCCAGAACTTCTGTTCTGCTTCATGTAGGAATGCTCAGGTACTTAGAAAAGGAGGCTCTTTCCCTCTGCCATACTGCCACCACAAAACAATTACATTTAGAAAAAAATAGGTATTCTGAGAGGTCTGTAATTACAGAAGCTGAGGTCAGTCAGATTAACGTGGCTAAGCAACCTCAGTGATCATAAGTGGTCATTAGTTTACTTTTCCTTCTTATCTGAAAGACAGAGCTTTCTACAGCACAGTGCTCTCTGGTATCAAGCTCCATGTTTAGTCTAAGTTTTGTCCTATCTCCTTGTAGGCTAAATAGAGTTTATTTTATGAACCACTTTTGAATTATCTTAAAATGGCACTAATTACATAACTATTACTAATGTTTTTTCCATACAGAAGATGATGTTTAGTGAAGTCTATAGCAAAGAATGTTGGCAAACTTCAGATATTTCCCGTTTGGGAATCTAGATGTGCAAAAGAGCTTGCTCAGTTTTTATTCTTGCTTCCCAGGATTATATTAAACAGACAATATGTTTCTTAGAGTTGACTTCAAAACCAATTCAAAATAGCACTAATTGCAGATTTCACTCATCTGGGTAGTGTCATCCAGTTGAGATCAAATGTTTTCTGTTAAGAACTGCGTGTTAACAAATGTGGTATTTCTCTGAAACTGAGTTGGAGGCATTTTTCTTCTTCATTTCTCAGTGTCTGGAATTTGGGCTAAATTCATGTCACTTCATTTTTTCCTGCTGCTGCAACTTTGCTGTCCCAAATGGGGAGCTCAACATCTTCAACTTGCACAAACTTGGTTTGTGGAGGGATTGTAAATATGCTGGACTACACTGACCTTTTCAGTAGACTGTCCCTTGATTGGTAGCCAGTCCACCTCTCCTCCACAGGTTAATGAAGCTGTAAATAGGGAGAACTGAAATGGCAAGCCAATCAAAAAGGTCAGAGTAGTATAGCACGCCACTACAGCTGACAAAATATATGAGGCATTAAAATTTGGATACTTCATTCCTAGTGACAAAGATTGTAATGAGAGCCGAAAAGAAAGCTCCGTGAATCCCTTCACATCATACAAATGTAATGTGGATGGGAAAGGATGCAAGCCTGCCATACCTGAACTCCAGGATGAATGTTTTAAATCTCTTCATGTATTTCAGGGACTGTATAATAGCAAAGTTAGGTAAAAACCCATGTTGCTTGCTGTAGGAATATGTTCCTCAACAGTCTTGCTATTTGTATGCACAAAAGGTGCAAACATATTCTCTCATATTAATATCACATTTCAAAAGGAGGGTGTAGATTGAGAAGGGTACAAAAGAGAAAACAGGAATAGAAAGCTGCTCAGGCTTTATTAGAATATATGAACATGAGAATGTCAAAGCAGACTCAGTCATATGGAATCACTGAATAAGCTCCTTCCTACTGTGTTGGTATGGTATCATATTTCTCCAATTACATTCATAAGTTTTAAATTAATAAAAAACTTGTAAAACACAGAAGGATACTACATGTAGCTGCTGCTTAGCTGACTGGCTTGCTGTAGTCAAATTTAAACCATTGTTCAAAAAATACTCTCATGAATGTTGTCCCTGCGAGGCAACATTCACAACAGTGAAGTCAGCAGAGATGATGGTCATTGAAAATTTTCTTTTAACACCAAACTGTTTTCTGAACACTGATGTTGTTTATTCTTATTTGATGTAGAGACATCTCATGCTGGTGTTTTACCCATGGCGTGCATTCCCTTTGTTTTGAAACATTTCCCTGTCATGCTGGCAACTCACTTCAGGAGCATAAAATGTTAAGTGTATTTCCCAAGTAGTTTAAAGCACTTTGATACAAAATTCATGCTCCCTGGTGTAAAGTAAGCGTAGCTGGTGAGAGCCCCTTGTTAAAAGGGTATAAGTTGCTACTATGCCCATGGATTGTCACACAGCTTTGAGTTTGTGAGGCTCTCTCTCTTCTACAAAGAGTGGCAGAGTATTTGCTCACAGCAGAGGAACTTACAGTAGCTTGGCCAGGTCCTGGGGCTGATTTACAGTAGATATATTGCTCTGTGCTTGCAGTATAGGCATGTACAGTTAAATGTGGCTTTGACAAATGACTTGGTTCCGCTGGACTCAGAAGGAGCCTCCAGCCCCAGCCTGGCGGACCTCTGTACTCCGCTGGCTTTCCAGGCTGGCGGGATGAGTTACAGGGACCTGTGCCAAGAGGTGCCTTCTGCTGCACTTTATCACTGACTCTAATCCAGCTGTCTGAAACAGTGCCAAGCTAATTAGCTGTTTCAATGGCTGTTATATCAGGAGCCCAAATAAGCCCAGAGAGGTCACGTTTAGAATGGGAGCGAAGCCTTTTCATTCATCTCTCTGTTTATGCAGGCCCAAGATAACTCCCATATGAGACAAATCCCAATTAATGACTCCTATTTAAACTTGTCCTGACATATTTTAGAATGTTCACCAATTAACAGTAGCATTAAGTTATGAACTACTCTAGGTGAGGGTGCCTGTGGAGACAAATACCCCTTGTTTTTCTTAAGATTGTCTAATCTTAGTTTGACTTGGCTCACACAGGAAAACCAAAGAAAAGATCTACTGAAACAGCATCACAGCATTATTAATCTGGAGAATTTATTATTGCCCAAACTCACTACATATAAACCCAATCTCTGTCCTAATGCATCCCTTACTTTCAAATACCAAGTGCAACCACTGAGGTTAAGAGCAGGCAGGAAAGAAAAATAATATTATGATGATAAATACAAGGGAAAAGAGCAGTGAAAATAAATATTGTCATTTGTGAACAGCTGCTTTCTCAGTTATGTAAGTTTAACCTAAATAGAAAGGCAGCTGGCTCACACACATGAGACTGTAGATAATGAAATTAAAATGTCTGTGAAGATTTCCATAATATCTACCTTAAATAATGACAAAAATGAAAAACACAACATGATATTTTTAGCACTCTCAGTTCATGAAGTTAGATCTTGACTATGAAAGCCAAGTTCGTTTCTTCAGTTGCTTCAAATTAGCTTTCTGTGGCCGGCGGTAACTTCATGTAATTCAAATATTTGAAATTTCAAAATTTCCAAGGAAGAGCAGTCGGACTGTTCTCTGTGTCCTGTTGATGCAGCAAAGCAACCTCAGAGAATAATGATATTTATGGATGTATACATTACCGAGAGTCTCATTTAAAGAGTTGTATTATTTCAGGAGCATGCTACTGAAGAATTAGTACAAAAGAAAATCATGGTAATTCCTATTTCTTTTCAGTCTCTTAGAATGACAATGTAAGTGATTGTTTAACTTTGGGTATTGTCACTGTAATATCTACATAAACTCCCTATGACAATAAGCCCCCGCAATGGAGCAAAGCTTCACAAGATATCAGATAGGTATGGTATTGGAAGAAATCCAAAATGCTGACTGAAAAAAAGCAAAATGTGCATGTAATTTGAGATCTTTTCTAGCTGAGAATTCTGTGGATCACTTAGATTAACAATTTTACCAGGATAAGCCCATATTTTGTTAACAGAGACTTGTTTCAGTGCACAGACAGGTGGACAGGCTTGGTGAGAACAGAAAACTGGGACTTCCTAAAGCTTTTTCATGTGGTGGAGGGAAGAGTGATCTGAGGCAGAGCTTAATAATAGAAAATGAAAAAACAACAAACTCTGATCTTTCAAAAATCAAAATTTCTGTTGTTTTTTTTTTCATAAATAATTAATTTGTGGGGTTTTGATTATCAACTCATGGAAATATTAAAACTTTGAATGCAGCCATTGTGAATTGTTTCCTACCAGTATTCTCACTTATTGTTATTGCAACCTCCACAACATGAAGGACACCCTTCTTTGGATGAATACCAGGACATGGATGGTTTTCTGGGATGCAAGCACACTTTCCTGAGTAATGTTGACCTTCTTGGCAGCCAACATCCCAGGTCTTTTTCCTCAGGGCTTTTCTCAAGCTGTTCTCTGCCCAACCTGTGTTTGTGCTTGGGTTTGCCCTGTACCAGGGGCAGCACGTTGCACTTGGCCTTGTTGAATTTCACAGGGCTCCATGGGTGCCCACTTCTAGAGCTTTTCCATGTCCCTCTGGATGGCATCTCATCCCTGTCATGTCAACTGCACTGCTCAGCTTCTTGTCACCTGCAAACTTGCTGAGGGTGCACTTTATCCCACTGTCTGTGTCACTGATAAACATTAAAGTGTACTGGTCCCAGTTTGGACTTTTGAGGGCCACAACTTGTTACCCATTTCCAGCTAGACATTGACCCATTGACCACTATGCTCTGTATACAACCATCCAGCCGATTCCTCATCCACCAAACAGTTCATCCATAAAATCCATGTCCCTCCAATTTGGATGTTGTGGAGGACCATGTCAAAGGCTTTATAGAAGTAAAGATAAATTACATCCATAGCTCTTCCCTTTTCCACTGAGGCAGACATTATAGAATGTCTAATTCTATTATGTCCACCACCACTGAATTGGTCAGGTGGGACTTGGCCTTGCTGAAACTGTGCTGGCTGTCTTGAATCACCTCCCTGTCCTCCATGAACCTCAGCACAGCTTCTAGGAGGATCTGTTCTGTGATCTTCTCTGGCACAGAGATGAGACTAAAAAGTCAGTATCTCCCAGAGTCCTCCTTTTTAACTCTTTTTCAAAATGGGTACAATATTTTCCTTTTTCTAGTCAACGGAGACTTCATCTGAATGGTATTTTTTTAAATCGAGGTTGACAGTGAAGATTGAGGGGAAAAAAATAGTTTAGTAACTTAGTTTCCTCCTCAGCTGTATTTACTAGTTTGCCAGCCTTCCTCATCCAATGATGAGGAACACCTTCTCTGACCATCCCTTTCTGGCTCACACACCTGTAGAAGCCCTTTTTATTATTCTTTGCATCTATTGCAAAGCTCCATCCATACTTTGGCTTTCCTGATCCCATCCTTACACAACTGGGCTGCACCCCTGCACTCTTCCTATGAGGTTCCTGCTTGCACTGCCTGTGAACTTCCCTTTTGCTTTTAGTTTGACCAGCAGGTTTTGACTCATCCATTTGGGTCCTGTCTTCCTTCCCTGATCTCTTACACCAGGGAATTGAGAGCTTGCATACTATGAAAAATGCCTTAAAGTTTTGCCAGCTCTGTTCTGCTCCCTTGTCCCTGAAGGATGTTTCCCAGGGGATCGTAGTGTCTAACTCCTTGAAGAGCTGGAAGTTTGCTTTCCCTAAAATTCAGGGTCCTGACATTAGATTTTACCTGACTCTTAGGACTACGAACTACAGTTGCTTAAACACAGTGTGCACTAGAGTCTACTATTGGCTCTGGAGAACTGAAAAAAGTGCTGCTTGTATGCTCTGTAAGAAAGAGAGAATCAGAAATCCTGATCTAGGAGTTGATTTTGCTGTGCCTGTGGCTGCTGCATACTCTGCCCTTCCTGCTTCTCTGTCATTAAATGTTCTGAGTGCTTGTTTCCTGTCTGTGTGCATCTGACTGGTAATGAGGGTATTTCTTCTAAGCCTGGACTTCTCTGCCTACTTTTCCAAACCTTGAGTAAGCCTAAGGTCCATTATGTAACTTTGTGAATAATTTTTTTTTTTTTAATACTATGACCACAATCAATGAGTTTTATAAGAGAAGAGAAGACTCTACAACTGAACACTAGCATGAGTTTGATATCATTCTCCATACTGATATGCAAGGCAGAGCCTTGTTCCCAGCTCAGAACTTTTAGGGGGGGCTAAGAAAAATGTAGCTGAATGTCAACAGTTTTGTCTGTATAGCAGAACTGGTTAAGCGACTACAAAAACTGCAAACTAACAAAATAAAATATTCTTTAAAAAAATCAGTTGTCATGTGTAAATCTGAAAGTACAGCAGAAGAGATTATTAGATATCAGAACACAGATGAAACAATTTCTTCCATCCTCAGAGAGGGATTGCTGCTTCAGTCAGGCATAGTTACAGAAGGTTATTGCTACAGCTAGTCAGACTGGACTGAGTCACTCCAGCATTTTAGGAAAAAAAGAAGATAAATCAGAGCACTCTGGGCATTGCTGAAGCTATGTCACAACCACAAAAAAAATATAAAATTACAAACACAAGGCCATGAGATGAAATTGCACCTCTGCCATCATAGAATATGGTATGCTGCAAATCACCGCAGGCTTCAGTGGGATTCCTTTCAAGCTACCTGTGGAAAATGAACCTTTTCCTTAGGGCTCTAACAATGCTCTGTGTAAACAGCAACCTGAAGTTACTTTCCCAGAGTAGCATGTTTTGCCTGTGGATGAGAACACAGTGAGCTTGCAAAAATTTATAATATTTCTGTCCTGACCTACCAGCAGAACAGCCAAGTACCACTGAATTGGATTGGGGTTCTAAAGCCTCTGTTACCTGTGTCTGTTGATTTTCATTTTCAATGATTTCCCTTTTCCTGAGCCCAAGCTACATCTCACAAGCTAGAAGGAGGAAATATTTGTTTGCCATTGCCAATATGCAACTATGGATATTATTACCTTGCATATGTGTTGAGACCTATATTGTGAATATCACTGCTTCTGCAGGCACCAGTATCAGTCAGCAACATCCATATAATTAAGGAGCATCTCTTCTGTACCATCCATGATTACTAAAAGGCTACCCTTCACTTCAGCTCTTGCAAGAGACGCAAACATTGATCTATTTGATACAGTAAAAAGGTTTGACCGCAAGATTAAAATTTGACTTTGTACAAAAGAAATTGCTCCACCCATCACTTTCATTGAGAAATGCTCTAAAACTAGAGTTTAGAGAAGTACTTTATAATTAAATTAATGAAGACACCGAATGACTTCATGGGTCTAATGCAATTAATGACAATACTGGCAAAAGTAATTTCTAACTGAACTTAAGGGAGCAAAAGGATGTCATTGTAGTTAAAAGTTATCTGCTCATATGTCTAAATACTAGTACAACTTTATGGTAAAAAGGGTTCTTCTACTGATTATAGACGCATTAAATTAAAGATCATCTTAATAAGTGACATAGAAGCCTAACATATGTCAGTTAATGATCATGATAAACTCTTGAAATTGTGTTACAGGGAGCTCAGCTCTTTTGTAGGAGTAGTGTCCATAGTTCATCAGTACCCAGAGTATCCAAGTAGTAATACTATATTTTAAATAGCTCACCAGATATATTTGATATGACTAGCAGGAAAGGTATTATTTTCTTGTCACATAAACTTTATAGCAGCTTTAAGGTCTGGTCCTCTGGGACAATTTAGTTATCAAAGATCTTTACCCAATGAACTTTTAGAATTATGCAGGGTTTTGTTTTCTTTTGTTTTTTTCTCATTGTGTAAAAAAAAAGTGTTTTCCTAGCTAATCTGTATAAGTTCTGAATCAAATTGCCTCATCCATGAGAAGACAGTGAAACCCCATTGGTAGTTTGGGAGCTGGTTAGAAGCTTCTCTTCTGTTAACAGCTCACACTTAGAGCCTCACCACTCCGAGTCTTTGGAGGAGAAATTTGCACAGTATTGGCACCAAGCAATGAGACAAAGACACATCTGCTTCTGTACAAACTGCAAGTGAAATGAACTTGTTTTGGTGCAGGTTTATATACGTATCACTGCCATTTGATAACGTTATTATGGAAGGAATTGTATGAGTGGGAATGCCAGTGCCTAATACTATATAGGGTAATTTTCCTGTATGCATGAAAATGAGTACAAAGTGCATCCTGAACTAGTGGTAGTTGACAAGTTGGTATTCTCACTAGACGCCCACGTGGAGGCAGCTGTGCAGGTCACAAGTGCATTGATGTATTTTAAATGCAACAAATGTCAGGTTGCTTCTTCCATGTCTTATTTTAAAATAAATAATAAATACATTGCTTTACTTCCTGATAGCCTAAGAATCCAAACACCATGTTCAGTCAGCTGACAGACTTTTAAGCTAATGCTCCATATTATTAACCATTCTCAGCAATCTATTATTAAAGAGGAACCACAAATTTAAAAAGTGCCTGGCTCAACCACTCAAGCTTGTGGCCAAATCCAAATGTTAAAGCTGCAAGTGCTCCATATGGTTTCTATAACTTCCTAGGTTTGCAGTGCAGCAGAATTTTCCAATAAATTACTGTATAACGTGTCCATTTACTTGATTCAGCATGACAAAAGCTTTCTCAGCTTTTTCTTTTTCACAGTCCACCTGTGCTACAAGAGTATTATGCTTAGTTCTCTTACCTTACTCCTCTCTCATATGCGTAGAGTTAACAGATAGGTTTGGGGTTTTTTTTTATTTCTACAAGAGTCAATGTCCTAATTAAGAGATATTGTGTAAGTCCATCTGTATGTTTTCTCCAAGCTTAGATAAAAAAAGTAAAAGAAATAGCAAAAAATAAAAAACACAGTTTTGTATCAGCAGTTAAAGATAGTTAAATCTATCTACTAAAGATAGCAGTCAAAGATAGAGAACCCACCAGTAATTCTTCAAAAAGGAGAATTGAGAGTCCTTATTGTCTTCTGCAACTGTACATAAGAGGTCCTTTTGCTGTCTTATGGACTATTATAAAAGGTCTCCTGTTTTGAACTGACTTACCAAGTGCAATATTGGTTTTTTCTGTATTAGCTATTTATGATAGATCAATAAAATTACTTTTAGCTTCACATTCTTCAAGATCTGGCTTGAGTATAGAGCATGACATTGCCCAATCCATCATATTCCTGGATCCACCTGTTCTGAAAGTCCTGAATTAGGGTTGAGTATTATGTCATTGTCCTCAACCATTAGTTTATCTGCAACCTTTTTACTAATTATATAAGCAGAGTACTTAAAAATCTCCCTTTACTGCTGTGCCCTTGTAACAGTGTGATTGATTTGTTTGTTTAAGGGTGGGGGATAATGCAGTGCTGGTGCTGGGTGACAGTTCTGATGTTCATGTTCTAAGTAGAGATGCAGAGACTCCCTGCTGAGATGCTCTTTCTCAGGTTTTGCCCTGACACTTCTGTGTGCTGCAACCATAGATTCTTTTTTTATGCTTAAAGAATATATTTCTCAATGATTGTACTTGTGAAAATATAGCACTACTCAAAGCTGGAAAGAGAAACATGTAATTTCAAATACGCCTTTAAGAATGTCAGAGGGAAATTTGAACATCATTTATCTGGAGCTGCTGAGACACTCTGTTCTTAACTTCCCCAGGCTGATTTTCCAGAGGGTCCTGCATGCACAGGGTGTGAAGAAAAACATCTGCTAGGGGAGGCACCAGAAAGATGTTACAAATACAAATATAATCAAAACAAGCCTCAGGTTGCTGCTGAAGAATCTGTGGATTTATAAGTGTGTCTTGAATTTTTCCCTAGGTGTGGTAGGTGACACACAGCCACACAACCTGCCACACCTTGTCTCCTTGTCTCCATACTTCCTCTCCATACAGCCACATCAACAGCTGCCTTGCTGTGCATGAAGGAGGTTGAGAGGAAATGTGAGGGAGATGTGGGGATGCAGGATTTGGAGGCAGTTCAGTTTTAGGATGGCTTCAGCTGACCTTGAAAACACCCTCAAACTTCTCTGAGGAAATTTCTTGAGGAATACCTCAAAGAAGTTCTGTACTATGCACTTCTGAGTGATGGATTTCAAAGAGACTGACAGGTCGATTCTTGCTATGTGTGTTGTGCATATGTGTGTGTGCCTGTTGAGTAGATTATCTTCCCAGTCATAGGAGAAGAAAGATTGATAGTCAACATGTCTATTAACAGATGTGAAGTTGTAGTTTACAAATCCTCATGTCTACAAAATTTAGAGAAATGCAGCTCTGTTAATTAAAAATTTGAAGTGAAACATGTATTTTGTGGTGTTTCTGCTTCATGTGGGTTTGAGGTTTTTTTCCTTCCTTTTTAGCAATATTATTTGAGTTTTACAGAGGCTTGACTCTGCACTGAGTCAAAAGCACACTAATTTGGTTATTAGCATGTGCATCAAGTAATCTCACTGCACTCATTCAGAAAATAGGAATTAAGATGATTTGACAGCCCTCCAATTTTGCTTTCAATGCTATCGATTCCTTTCATCAAGGCTGTGCTGTTCTGTGCTCAATCTTGCAAAAGGGAATGATGGCACACTTGCTCTAATCAAACTTCATTGCACATTCGCTTCATGTAATAATAAATTTGGCTATCCAGATCAATTTTGGCCCAATTTCCTCTCATGGGATGCAATTCAATAATTGCTTTTTTATTTTTCTTTTAAGGACCATTATTTGATCCATATAGGGATTTTTTTTTTCTTTTTAATCCCCAAAATATTGACTTAAATAAGCTTCAGTGGTATTCTATACTTTTGTTTATGATTGCTTTGGGAAGAAGCATGTGCTTGATTTTGTTGGGTCTGAGGTTGCTACATGGTACATAATGAAAGGGATATTTGTAATGGCTTTCAAAGTGCTCAGTATGTTCACAGAGCCTTCTTGAATGAATAGTTTAAATATAAATATTTCCATACATGTACAGTTCTAGAGAAATCGCAAATGCGAAGAGCTTATTGAATACTTTTCTAAGCAGAATTGCAATGCATCTCAATATTTTCTTCAATAACCTCATAAACAGGATCATGATTTGACAGCAAACATTGCAAATGAGGTCAATGAACTTTTTGTATTTTTTTTCCCCATAGAAATTCGAGTTGAAAGAGATCTCTTAGGTCAGCTGGTTCCTTCTCTGCCTCTTCATCAGTTCAAAAGGCCATATCACTGTTGCAAATTTGTTTTTTGGGAAAAGGCAATACTGGGCCTGCCTATGAGTAGATATTGCTGATTAATGTGCAGTAAGAAACAAAATTTTTGCTGTCTTGTGGTGACTGAAAAAAGCATCCAAAATCTCTTGAAAGTGAGGAGGGAGAATAACTAAGGGAAAAGGCTTGTTAGCTCTGTAGTCAGATCACAGGCTGATCCAAATGGAAAATAATGCAAATAACACCTCTGTGGAGCTGGAAGAGTTGATCTTGGATTAAAGATCTGAGGCTTACAACTAAGCTTCATTTAGCATATAATGACATAACAGTTACATGATCCACAAATGTTTCAAAACTAAGTCCATTAATACAGTTGTTAAGTGAAATCCACTTGAGCATATGGATTGTAAATGCATGAGTATGGGAAGGAGTCTCTTAAAGCAGCTGTTCTGAGTGCATTATATAACATTTAGAGCTCAGTTAACTATGACTGGGAAAATATCACTGTAAATTTGGACAGTGGCAAAGACTTCTATGTAGAACCTGTGATCTTATTTTCACTTGGTTGTAAATCATTATAATATGATTAGCAAAAAACAACAGACAACCTGCTTCCTTAGTTCCAATTAGGATTAAATAAATCTATCCAGCATGATACAAAACATCTTGTAGCTTTGTAGGTGTTATATTTTCTTCTGTTGAACTATAACTGGATGTTCTTAAGTCAGTTCTCAGCAAAAGTATAATATAGGTGGAAGGTTTCCTTATTTAAAGTCAAATTTTAATAATTTGTTTTTAAAAAAGCTATAATACACAGCTTTAAACAATCATGATTTCTGTATTCATTATTCTTCTTTCTCTGTAAGAAAATATTTCTTAAAATTCCTTTAAGTTTTAAGCTTCTTTATTTCAACCAGTTACTTTTTTCCTAGTTATCCTATAAGATTGATTGGATCTTGTGGCTTGAATAGGAGTTATTTAACCAATAGAACATACTTTAAGTGACTAGGTAAGAACCTATCTTTTAAATAAGTAGACACACAAAGACTGAAATTCTATATTTAAGACAGTCTTCTCAGTTTGATTTTTGGTTTTTCTTCTCAAAGATGCTTAAACACCATAATCGTGTTTTAGGCATTAAAAAAGTTGCAGCAAGCCCTTCCATGATATGTGTCCCCAGTGATGAGTATGAATTAAGATTCTATAGAGTAACATTATTACATCCATAGGAGCTTGAAAGAGACATACTTTTCTGCCCTCAAAGTACATGGAAAAAATGCTTCTTTATAAATGATAGACATTAAGAAATAATCTGTCTTTTCATTACAGCTGCACAGGAAAGGTAAATATTAAAACTTTTCTAGATGTTTTGGATTAGAAAACACATTTTAAGCAATCTTGGACTATTTACTAAACTCCCTGCATGTATTAATCAAAAAAAAACCCCACAGTAAACAAGTTCAAGTATTAGCAGTGGCACCTTAGGGCTTTGCAGAGCTACTTGTCTGGAAAAGTAAGTTTACTTTGACAGAATACTTAACAGCTTTCGATAAGCCACAATGAAAGCTATAAGCTATAATGAAACAGGCTTGGCAAGTCTGTCTGAGGATGAGCTTCCTTCTCTGGGCTTAACTCTATTTCAATGTTCCCATTTATCTCCCCAGTGAATGCAGGCACCCTTCGTGGTCTGACAGATATTCTGTCCTTGCCAGGTAGCTGCTGCTTTTAGGCAGTAGCTGCCAAAAGAATTCAGAGATTAATGGGAAACTGTCCATAAATTACAGTACAACCTCTCCACTTTCACAGAAAATGTAAGATCTTTGGGATGTTTAAATGCTGTAAAATGTCTTAATTTGTTCAGGCACTTGCACAATTATTAATACAGACAGATGTGGAATACATAGACAACAAGCATCTAAATTAGCTTTGAGGGGAATTAACACAAGAAGCTGGAAAAATATTCCCAGTGAATAAATGAGTGTGACATTTTATTATGATTTCAGTACAAGATTACCAAGTGCATATCTTTAACATAGGTCTCAAAAACCTGCAAAAAGAAAGCTAATATCAAATGATGCAGCAAGGAAATCCAAATGGAAAGCTACTCCTATTAGGCTCATAGACATTCCCAAGGTAGGACAACACTTGTCAACCTGAATGAGCCATTAAATGTATTGTTTTTTCAAAGACTTTAATTGCACTTGGCATTCCTGGGTCGGTGCTGGAGGCAACCATCGTCCCGAAGAACATAAACCTTTGTGGGAGGAAACAGCAGAGACCATAGCCTAGTTTCTAAAGTGCTTCTAAATCACATTAGTAGGAGAAAAAACTGTTCAACTTTGCGTGATTTACACATGTAGGTCGAGCCTCAGCTGAACACTCTGCTCTGTGGGTTTGTAACACCCCCCAGATCCACAGTGTCGGGGGAGTTCATCTCCTGTCACCACCAGCTGGTTCACCCAGATCTCTGCAAAACTGACCCTGAGGGACTGAAGAGAAAATTTCCTTATGTCATAGCCTGTAGTTCCTTAGCCAAACAGGTGATAGCAACACTCACCCAAACAATGGCATCTGACTACTCCAGTACAGAGTCACACCAGCTGGAGATGTTCCACCCCTAAGATGCGAATCCAGTCACCTAGGTTTGATTTCATCACTGTTTCTAAAAGGGAAAAGGCTGGTTTTCCCATTACTTCAGCTTCTCCAGCTTTTTCTTCAGCATATGCTTGAATCTCCCTGTGCTTCTTCTGCTCTTGCACCCACAACTACCATTACGTTTGCTGCTGGCTTTTGTTAGGCACTTGGGCTATTTCCTCTCCCCAAACAGAAAACCAGAGAGCTATGAAACAATTTGGACAGCATTGCATGCTGGAATACACTGGATCTTATTTGAATTTTTGTGGTTAAGCCTCTTCTCTGGTTGAAAGTTGTCACATTTCCGTTCAAAGAGTGAGATAGTTTATGCCTGCACTCAGACAGCAGCTGCTGTGTTTAATGCCAGCCATGAGCCTGTGTGACATCTGTAATCTATATATGCTTATGCAGAAGCTCAGGGCTGTCATGTGAAATGCCAGGTTGGTGCCATGTCACCTCTTCTGCTGGTCCCTCAGCCTCAGAAGGGGCACATTGGTCACAGCCTGGCCAAGCCTGGCTTATTGTCTGTTTTCTTGTTTTCTCTGGACAGACATCATCCAGGCTTTTCCAAAAGAGCCAGCCACTGGTGAATGAGAGGAGGGCCCAGATCCCTTTCATATGTTAGAAATCAGGAAACAGCAGAGAGGAGGGATTAGAGGAGATTTGGAGCCAAAAGGAATCCATGGGCAATCCCACTAAAAATGCTGTCCTCTGTGAGTTCAGTTTGTGGAGAATGACATGCTGTGGGTTTGAGTCCCATTCTAAGGAGGCTTTTTAAGTGATATAGGTTAATGGCTGGAATATAAAGATGAAGAGGGTGATCTCTGTTTTAGACTGGAATTAAGCATGATTTTCTTTTCTTCACCATCTTGGTCTTGACAGAGAACCAAAGACATCATACTTGTATTGCTTCTATGTTTCCTTTTGTTTAAGAGAAAAAGGTAATACTTTATTTTTTAGTTTTGCCTTTAACCTAGTTTATGTTAAGTGTAAGTGTGTTGGATTAAGCAAGGTATGTGAGCATGGGCACTTGGGCACTTCTCAACTTTTCATTTAGCAGAATATCAAGAAAAGTGAGTGGAGCTGTCCAAAAACTAGAATGCTTCAAAAGCAAGAGTAAAAAAGCCCAACAGTGTATCTTATTAATTTGTTGAGTACTCCAGCATAATCTGCATCAGAAATACATTTTAAAGGCAGATCCATGTGAAGCAGGAAAAAAAAACCCCAGATTTTAATATTCCAGCTTCTACTTCCAGTTCATTTAAAATGAGAAGTGTTTCACTGAAGACTGTAGTTTTATTTTATTAAATAATAATTTAGCAAAATTAATTGATACTATGTATTTGAGTGCGATTCTTAATCTATGAGAATGTCTGTCCTTTTCCCTTGCTCAATATTTTTTTGTGACATACTTAATTTTAGATCTGTGACCTATGCTCTTTAATAGACTTTCTGACAATAATGATTAGGATAGTGGATATGAGGTATCAAATTATCAATAACCTTCTTCTCTGAGATAATACTAATGAATCATCATCCAATTGGGATATTCTTCTGAAAACATTAATCATTAACTGATTTACATTTTCCATAAAAACCCCTGCATTTGCCTTTCTGCCATTTTTGTAGAAAATATTTTAAAATATGTACTGATGATTGGTTTTTAGCTTGTGAGGTGTTTTTCATGAGGTTTTCTTTCTTTGTTTTTCTGAAAGATACAACTAAAAATCCATTGGCTAGCAGTCTCTTATTTCTTCTATAGCTTTTGTTGGAATCAGGACTTTCATACAAAACATTTAAAATGTAGCTTAAATAAGTATAAATTCAACCACTGTGTTGAACTCTACGTGGCAATACATGAGATTGGTACAATTCTCATCATATTTTGGGAACAAATTGACCTTAAGATCACATTGGAAACCTTGATTTAAAAAGTGTGACTCCTTAAGGATTATTGACATTTAATTTAGCATTTGATTTTAACTATCTAAAGCCACATCAGGAGAAACTAAATATTGCTTTACTCTAAGTAGTTTTCAAAGAGGAAATTTCACATTTGAAATTTTGTCATCCTGAATGTCTCAATTAACATATTTTAAGTCTTTTAAACCTTGAAACATAATTGGAATTGTAATAAAATATTCCACCTTGAGTGCCAAATGAAACACTTGCTTTAACATCCACTTTAATCCACTTTAACATCCACTGTAACAGATTTGAGAAAGTCTCATTTTAACCAAATTGATCCTCTGCTTCAAACCTGCACAGGATGCATATTAGGGCTACTAACTTTCTGCAAAAAAATCCACCATGATAAGCACAGTCCCTGCTGGCATTGTCTTAAACCAGCAGTTTTGCCTGCAAATCATACATGAGTTTATTAAACCAAACACTGGTTTTGAGCTGAACATTCCTTTCTACAAGTTTCACAGGACTGTGCATCCACATACTTTCTTTGAAAACATCTCATTGTCTCACCACTTCCTTTACAGCTAAGAATTTAATGATTACCACAAAATAATTACTGTCATTTGCCACCCATTTGGGGTTCCCTTGAAGTACAGTTTCTAAAATATGTCATGTAGTGAGCCTGGAGTTAAGCAGAAAAAATGGATGCACTCATGGCTGCTTCTGCTCACAGTGATTCCCTGTCATAATAACTCTTTTATTAACCCCACCATAACTGTTGGGTGGTGATCCATCAATGTTGTCACAAGGAAGGAGATTACGGATAACCTTGCTGGCCTGAAACACTTGTCCTTTCTGAGGAACAGAACTCCATGGGGTGGAAATCGAGCAATGTCTCACAGAATCATAGAATGGTTTGGGTTGGAAGGGATCCTAAAGATCATCTCATTCCAGCCTCAGTGCCAAAGGCCACTAGACCAGGTTGCTCAGAGCTCCCTCCAGTGTGACCTTGAACATCTCCTCTGGATAACCTGTTCCAGTGCCTCACCACCTTCAAGTTATTTTTTTCTTAATCTCTAATCTAAGCCTACAAACCTACTCTCTGTCAGTTTGAAGCCATTGTCCTGTCACCCATCCTTGTCCTGTCACTCCATGTTCTTGGAAATAGTCTCTCTCCATCTTTCGTGTGGGTTCCCTTAAGATGCTGGAAGGCCACAATTAGGTCATTCCTAAGCCTTTTCTTTTTCCAGGATGGGCAAATCCAATTCTCTCGGCCTTTTTTCTATCATGAGACTGGGAGCAGATGCTTCACAGAGTGGTTAACCTATTAAATCTTCCCCTAAAGGATTTGTTCCTGCTAATTACTAGCTAGAAAGAGTCCCAGAGCCCTACCCAAACTCATGCCCAATGCAAAACACCTGTTTGCCTTAAGGTTTAGAAAAGAAATGCCCTTAGGTCTTTATCAGAAGAAAACTAGATAGAAAATCTGAAAAGCAAGAAAGAAAGAAAGATGGCCTTTCTCAGGCCATATTCAGGCTCAGTTTGGTGCTATATCCTCAGCATGGCAAGGCAGGGGGATGTCACCCCAGAAAAAGAGAGGTTTTATATAAAGTCAGTCTTCTTTAAAAAAACCCAACAAACTTCTTTAGAAGCTACAACTTTAAACCAAGATATTCTCAAGTGGCATATTGGGAAGTACAAAGATAACAGTTTATTCTCCAAGCCATATGGAAGGGTTTTCAGCAGCTGAGGACGAGAAATTGTGTAGAAGACTCTGACAGGCGAAGTAAAGCAAGCTAAATCCCTTGCACTTAAACACCATTAGGAAATGGTACCTGATGCTGGATCACCAGTATGAGGTGTGAAGGTGGACTGCATGCTGACACAGGTAATAAATGGAATAAAGCATTTCAGGAGTGATAGGATTAATAATGTAATAGCTGACTTCAGAAGGCTTACTGGCTTTACCTGAGGGGATACTTGTCCCAGATATTGAACCAAGTCAACACTGGCAACTCCATTATTTTTATCATTATTTATATTACTGAAAGAAGCTTTTGTTAAAATAAATTTATCTTTACAGACGACAGTGGTTTTAAGTAGAAAGGTACTTACATTTTCTCTTAAGTTTATCCCAGTACATGAAGGGGGAAGGATCTGTGGTCTCAGCTATGCACTCTGAAAGGGTGGAAGCCATTTTTAACACATTGATTCTGTTCAAATAGCATTTTGCCATTATCCCAAAGGAAAAAAAAGAAAAAACCTTCGAAGTATTTTGCTCTGTTTCCTTTATGCTGCCTACTGTTAAATCATTTAGTCAGTAAAACCAATCTTTTTCTCCATAGTTTCCAGTCTGGAAATGTAACTACTGTATGAACTGACCAAATAAAAGAGAATATTTTTGCTGCTTCTTTTTACTTCTTCCTTCCCACCAAGGGCATGCCAAGCAATATTTAACCTCTAGAACCCAACCTTTAGCTATCAACCATGACAGATATCATGTATGCTCTAGTTTTGGTCTGATATAGGATCCCTTTCAGGCTAGTGATTTCCAGCAAGTCACTGAACTTGTGAAGAAAAGGTACAGAATATGTGATGAATTTCAATTATAAAATAGGAATTTTTTTTTTTATTTTCAGAGTAAGGCAAATATTTAATTTCAGGTCAAATAAAATTGCAAGTTAATCAAATAATACAAAGTCATGTAAAGACAGAGAAAAATTCCCAAATGATCGCTTTATAGTAACACTTCACTTTTTACTGTGGACTTGCTCCCCAAATAAAATTTTAAATAAGGAAAAAATAGCTTTCAGGGTAGCTAAGGAAGTAAAAAGCCCAACTGCACAGCCATTGTTAAGCACATGCAGTATTCCTGAGAGATGTGTGTGTGCACAGCTGCACAGACACGGAGTCCATATGCCTGTGTATAAACAGTGGGTACCCACACACGTGTGTGTGTGCATGTGAATGTTCTATAACCACGCTGGCAGGTATGCAGCAAATCCTGAATACAAATTAGCCTTTTTTCCTAGCTCTCTTTGTACTGGCTGAACGGCTCTGGGGTTTGGCTTAGCAGTGAAATGAGACGGTTTGGGTCTTAGAAACAAGGGGATTAAAGTTGAGTTTTAAGCTAAAGTAGGTTCAGAATAGCTTTCTCCAAACTGCTGTGTCTGCCTACGAGACAGATTGCTACTGAACATGCCAAGCTGACCTCATTCTCTACTCTGCTGTACGAACTTAAATACTCTGATTTTAGAGCATAAGTCCTCATCTAGATGAAGGATTATATTTTTCCAGGTTATCAGCTTTGTACAAATGAAGATGTTTTGGGTTTTTTCTCTATTAGTCTCCAAAATATTTTAAAAATCCATTTAAAATTGCTGTCCTGCCCTTTTTTTCCTTTTTGTTCCCTCCAGTTTTCTGTTGAAGTCAATGTCTGCTTCTTGTTTGCACTTTAGAAGCATGTTACTTCATGAAGGGGTGTTGTTCTCCCAGCATAGTTCTGTTTGCTATACCCATTTTACACCCTCATATTTGGCCATGTGGCAAACCTATGTCCTCTAAGGGAATCTTTAAGTAAAGTAAAGCCTTTAATTCACTCCCCATGTCATCTGTGTTTCCTACTCAAGATGGCCCAGAAAGTGCCCAGGCATCTCACTTCCTTCTGCAGAGCACTCAAATAAGTTCTGAAAAGGTGGACCCAAGTACCAGAGTAACTTCTAACAGTTTTATTGATCATGAACTTGAAAATGTAAGAGGCTTTTTCTTCTAAACTCATATTTATCTCCATTAAATTAGAAAAGTCTGTCGAACTCTCAGATTATGAGGCTTTAATTTTATGCCTTAGAAATCTATTAATTTAGCTGCATGTAATACTTCAAGGAATATCTGGTCATTGATTTTTTACTAAGAACTCTTTATTTTATTGTAATTATTTTTGGAAATGAATTGATTTTTTTTTGTTCTTCAAGTACTTATAATTTCATTTGCTGTAAAGAAAGCTAACTGCATCTTTCAAAACCTAACTAGGACAAATAAAGGAGAGCAGATTTCATTAAACCACCTCTAACATATCCTAAACCAAAAGATCTTCATAGGAATTCTGGCAAAACATGCTATTCACTTTTAACAAGACCAAATGAAAGTTTGTTTTCCAGCTGTATCTCAGCTGACTTGTTTAAGTCCCTAATCTTGAGGTAATCTTGTTTTTTAGGTGAGCTCATGTAAATCTAGGTTTTTTATCTCAAGTTAACCAACACTTTGTTTCCCTTTCTAAGGGATGTGTGAGATTTGTGGCAGTAGGACAATTGCCGTGCTTGAATTTAAACATTTGCTGAGCTATTTCTGTGTGCTGGATTAAGCTGAGTTCTGAGTATTTAAGTGTCTTTCAGCTCATGATGGTTTATCTCTGTTTCCAGGTAGTATCTGTTTCTACAGCCTTTATAGTAAATAGTTACTGCTCTTTGCTTAGCTAAGAATTATCCCTGTTATCTTACCCTTGGTTTCCTGGTGGTTACAATTTCACTGATCACTCATATTTGCATGCATGCCTCAATCTCCCTACGCATTTTGGGGATGCTCAGAAGAGGCTGTTACCTTCTCCTCCCTACACAACCATAGGACCTGGTTTTCTTCTTCCACTGTACCTCAAAAGGCAACATCCCAGCCAGTACAGTATCAGCTGCATAGCTGGACTGGATGCTGTTTAAAACAGCCCCTGTCCTTTGACCTGAGGCTGCAGTCATTCTTGACAGCAGACAGGATATTTTCTTTCTGGGCAATGAGGATTTTTCATGTTCCTCCAGTGCAAACTCTAACACCAGAGTGAACCATGGGATCACTACAGTATGCAAACAAGGGACACCTGTATGCCTGATAAGCAGAGCTCTGGGTGTGCAGCTGCTGGTTTGTTTCCCAAGCAAGTTGGCAGGTTGATTAAGATGGGATGAATTAGGAGGACAATCTGTTACAGAAAGTGGACACCCCATAATTAAGATGCATTTTTTTCCTCTGCACTATCTCTGTGCTTATGTTTATTTCTGTATTTCAGTTTCATGCTATATGTCTGGTTTAAATGAGAAATGTTCAGTCCACCTGGTGCTGTCAGTTGCGAGTAATGTCTGTTTACTACATGCATTACATTAGGCAATTAACTGCTTGAATGTATTACTACAGATAGCCAAGTAAAATTTTATTATAATACCTGATTGACTGTAAAAGGGCTTGATTGACCTGGATTAAGGTTGCTCTGACTCTAGCAATCATCATATTGCATCTGCTGATACGTAAGTCTTTTGGAAAAAAATTCCATGTTGTGGATTGGAGAGCTATTAGAGGAATGCTTATGGGAAATCATACAGCAAAGCTCACAGGAACACCTGTAACTTCTTGCCTCTAATGTTTCTGGCTTTTGTCCTTGCAGATTTGAAAATCACTCAAATTAAGGTATAGGCATTTATAACAAATTGAAACCCCATGTAGCTTAAGTCTGAAAGCATTTAAGATCAGGTAATAAGGCTAAATTCAGGTTAGTCTGGCTGTGTCAATAATTTCTAACTTAAAAGTTGCTTGTCACATTGAGCTGGTGCCAGAGCTGACACATGATATGGAGGAGGATGAAGCCAAAGATGAGGCTCCCCAAGAGAGAGGCTCTGGGCCAGATTTGCTGCTGTCACAAGTGGCATCTTTCCCTTAATCTCAGCTCGCATAGAAAGTGGGAGAAAAAAGAATCTGTTTCAAGACACTTCCAAAGAGTGGGTAAAATCTGCCATGACACAAGGTTCATTGACTTTATAGTGTAATAATCAGAGCCCTTATACCTCCCAAATACCTTAAAATATATGCCTCTTAAAACTTTAAAGTGCTTGGCAGAGGAAGATTTAAACACAAAAGTGCGATATTTCTAATTCTTCCCTGGAAGCTGGAAGGATAACTCTCTAATAATTAAACATTTTCAGAAATTAACTAGTAATATAACTTTAATGATACAGTTAATTTTTAATTAGAGCAGATGTGTTCTGACATTTACTGGAACCATTGTATTTTGCAGAACATTTCATTATTAACAGCAATTTACCTATGATTTGTGCATGCACATGTCAAAAACAATTTTATGTTTCTAAAGAAAGAAAATAACACCTGAATCCCAGCACTTGCTTCATATTTTGTTAGAGGGTTTTTTTTTCCCTTTTTTTTCTATTTTGGATTTTATGATTTGTAGTTAAACATTTCCAGGAGGCCTGTACATAATTCAGTGGGTTTTTTATGAATTTCCCCCAGGAAAAAAAAAATTGAAATTAAAAAAAATATCTTGAGAAAGCAGGAAGGTGGTTTTGCCAGAATCAGACCCTTGTGAACAAGTCACTTCCTCATCTGAGTTCACAGCCAATTACTTAGTGTTGAGAGGGCTGAATTTGGGTCTTGCCTGCAGCTGTAACCAGGAGAGTGGAATAGCTTTGCCTTTGTGCTGTGTAACAAAGCTCAGGGCTGGATTCTGAAGCAGTATCTCCATCCTCTCCAAACACAATGCAGACTTGGAAGCCAACACTCAGGAATACCTACTCCTGGTAATCAGATCATGCTTTTCACCTTCTCAACAAAAAAAAAAAAAAAGAGTGAGACTAGTGTTAAAATTACAGCTATTCATTAGAGAATTAAGGGAAAGCAATGCTAGATACTGAGAGTTCAGCAATTCAGTGGTCAAGGAGGCCACTCAGTGGCAATGCTGATATCTTGTATCTTGATATCAGTGCTGACTTTTGTTCCTAAACTCTTTAAAGATTCTCAAAGCCTTTCCCTGAGAACCCTTTCCTGGACATAGTTGTCTTATACAGCTAAGGAGTGAGTTTTCTTACTGACATTACAGATCAAACCAATTGCTTCCTAAATTTCTCCCTGTCCATATGGAAAATAATTTTAGTTGTTTCAGAACAGTTTTGGTTTTCCTCTAAATGTACTATTTCCTAGACTAAACAACCTCGATCCTTCATCCTTTTTGTGTGTCGTGTTTTCTAAACAATTCACCATTCTTGGTACTCTTCTTTGGACTGACTTTTTCCAGCTTTCCTAAGGGAATGCTACAAACTCAACACAGTTCTCTTGCTGAGGTCTCACCAATGGAATCACTACCTCTGCATGTTCCCCAAACCACTCCTATCAATGTGACCTAATAGAAGAACTGCACCAACATTGCATTGAGGGTTTCTAATGGATCTGCCATTTGTCCAGGCTTATTTCTGCAAGAATGCTCCCTGTTCCCATTTTAGTCCTTTTGTATTTGTGCATTTAACTTTGTCTTTCCTAAGAATAGTACTTCATGCATTTGCTGTTGTTGAATTCCACCTTATTGACTTCACTTATCCAGAGAGCCTGTGACCTAGGGATATCCAGAAATCTCTCAATTGTAATGGAAAGTAGCTCATAAAGCTGCATCCAGGACAGATTTCTCAGTAGCATTTCCTTTCAATCTTGAATAAAATAAAAAGAAATCTTTTCAAAGTATTATTTTTGTTCTAAGTTCATATATTTTTATAATATGTTATACTTGAAAATAAAGAACACGGAACTTAGTAACATGAATTTTTTATGTAAAAATGAAGGTTTGATAGCTCAGTTCAGTTAGAGTAAAATTACTGTTGCATAATTTAAGCTAAAATTCCTTGGTTTTCTGAGTGTTGCTTCCTCCATCAGACAATCTCTGAGCAGATTTTGAAACTTCACATACCACTGCCTCCAGTGCCTACAGGATTTCAAGTTTAATAAAAGTAGATGTGATTAGTAATACTGTTCAAATGCAGTTGCTTAGTTTAGAAAATTTGATAGACTAATCTGAGCTGTTTTGATGATTTTGTTTTTTTCCCTGCTGTGTCAAGCAGATTGAGCTCTTAGTTCTCACAGTCCATGAGGTTACTGTTGGGATGTAGATTTTTCACTTTTAGGCTGAACAATTTAGATGTCACCCAAATATGTTATGACAAACACTTAACTGTGCTAAAGCTGCAAAAGAAATTGCTTACTTCTTGTGAACTTGGACAGTCTTGAACCAGTTTCGAAAGCAGCTTTCCACACAGTCTTCTGAAAATCTGGGAATTCTCCTCTACCAGTGCAGTGTAATTGGTCTGAGCCAGACCTGCCCTTTTTCTTCCATTCTTGAAATATTCATTCTGTTGTGCTATGTGGAGCATAGCAGGCTGAGTATTGAGGGATAAGTATTTATGTCTCTGTTTTCTCAAAAAAATAAAAGGCAAACAAACGTTTTGGTTTGTGGCATGTAGTTTGGTTGGGACATTAGAACATAAAATGCTGATTGAACAAAGGGTATTTCAGCACCCTAGAGTCCCCTATTTGGTTGACATTATTTACCTCCCTTGTTCTGAGCACTCTGGGGGTTGGGTTTGTGAAGAAGTATCATGCATTTTTATTGAATTACTGGTGCCCCCAAACCCAGTGAAATTGGATCCATTTTATGTGAACAAACTGTACATGCTAAGATTATTTAATGTCATAAAAGCAAAACTTGTGATAGAACACCAAATGAGAATGTAAAAAAATATTATTTCTAGAGCCTCTAGATGTGATCATGTGCTAAAACCAAAAGACTGGAAATTCAACACTGAAAAATTTCAGTGTGTTTGGTGAGTAAGTTTGCTATCTGTAATGAGGTCAGAAACTTCAGAAAATATTTAAATAATCATAATATTTTTCTGCATATCTGTCAGAACATGGCAGATATTCTCAAAATGGCTGCTGTCATTTCTCTTGTTTTCATTGAACAAAGTACTGCTTTTAAAAAATGAATGACTGTGTTTTCCCAGAGTTTCTACCCAGCAACACAGGAGGAAGAGTTGAAAATTCCTTTTTCTAGGAGACTGCCTGCTTTGGGAGTTTGTAGACTCTGGCAAAAAATCTGAAAGAGCCATCAGTGATACCCACTCCCGAAACTAAAATGAGTCGTTATTACTTTGATGGCTTTGTTCAGCTCACACTTATCCAAGGCTTTTTCCTTCTAACATACTCCTTTCCAAAATTTACTGAGGTTTGAAGTCACAGACACTTTTTTTCCCCCCATATTTACTAGCTTTTGAAGGTGGCTATGGTTTGAACCCTGCTTACTTCTGGTCTTCCTGTTTATCTCTGCTTGAATTCTGCTTTGCAGTCTTGCAGTTCTCAATCAGCAGTAGTTGTTTTAACAGCCAGACAGTTGTCAGAAACACAGTTTAGCTTTTCGGCAGGATAAAACCAAATTAAATACTTGACTGGAATGAAAAAGCCACATTATTCAAACACAATCTCTTGCAATGACAGCAAAAGGATAAAACAAGTTAGCTGGGATTTTGATTCAGAGTGGTATAAGAGGATTGTTGAAATTAATGGTACTGAGTTAATACAGCAAAGATTCACTTGTGAAAACTTCCCTTACTCTTAAATATGTTACTGCTTTCTTCTCCTGTCAGGGCAAGTTGCTGAAGCAGTTCAGGTGCCTCCTCATAAGAGTGATGGAAGCATCTTAACTAAAGGATGAGCCAGGCAGTTGATATTTTGGGCCACAGCACTGCTCCATGGCTGATATCCAGAGTGGATTTGTCCCAGCAAGTAGATAAGCACCCATGCAACCAGTGACTCAGTGTGCCTCCCAGTGGGACATGGGAGAAAACAGGAGGAATGGGAGCAGGAAAACTCATGGGTCAAAATACAGAGTAGGAAATTACCTATAAAGTACTGCAGCAGCCAAAACTGACTTGACTCAGGGAGTTAGCATAAATATTTAATTACCTATTCCATTATGGGGAAACAAAGGAGACAAACATTGAAACACCTTTCCTCCCACATTTACAGCTTCCACTTCACTCCAGACTCCTTTCCTTGTTCTTTTCTAGTATCTACTTCATTACTTCACAACCTTGCTAGAGAGAGATTACTCTGTCCCTCCACTGAGCCTACAAGCAGTCCAGGAGGTGGTGGTGATTTCTCTCTGTCCTCACCTCATTTCTCATTCTTCCTGCAAACTTGGATGGATCCTCCACAGGCTGTGGCTCTTATACAGTGTGCCTGCTCCATCATGATCTCATCCACAAGCTCCTAGTGGCTTCAGCACAGGCCAACGATGAGAAAGCAAATTATATGATGGAATATAAACAGGTGAAAAGTCACGGATGTAAATGGTTGCTTTTCATTTTTCTTCACAGGGAACATTTCAAATACAGTGCTTGTACCAGCAATTTTACATTTTGAGGGCAAAGCTTGAATGTCTGCAGTGCTGTAGTTGACACTTGAAATGCCACACCCCAGAGACATTCTCTTGTAGAGTAGAGCAGTCATTAGTGCTTGGTGTGACATTCCTACTGCAGTGAGCAGAAGGGACTCAAGCTGTTTGTCTCTACTTAGTATATAAGAACTGTGATTCTTTCTATTTCCAGGGCAGTTTTCTTCATCTTCCCTTTCCAGGTTTCTCATTCAACATCTTTGTTTAACTGCCACTTTTCTGGATTCAACAATTTTGGGGGAGGGTGGATGGATGTGGAAGAATTCTGTTTCTGCATTTGAGTTAGAAACCTTTAAAATTGTGCCCAATTTTTATCAAAGAGGAGAAAGGGAAACACATTTAAATCTCTGTGGGTTTGTAGAGATCTCCTGATCAGGGATTGCAACCTCCTGCTTCTGGCAAGAGCAAACTTTTCCTTCCTAAATTTTTTTTGTCATTAGAAGCCCTTTATGTTTTTGAGAGAAGCTTTCTTCTTATGCGTTTGTGTTCTTTTTTTATTTCTCTGTGAGAGCTTCCTCTTGTGTGAGAGAAATGTTGTTGGTTCATTACCTTTTCTCTGAAGGTCCTGTTGCACCCCAAGTGAGGGTACAGTAGCTTCTGTCTCTGTCCCTGGCCCTCTTTAAAGGCAACTTCTTCTCTGTCAAGTAACCCTCTGTCTGTCACAGACATGGTGACATTTCAGGGTGATAATACATGGATTGTGCATTATTTAGAGAGACTGAGATGTGGGCTTGATTCAGCCTGCAGCCAATACTAACTTTAAGACTAGCATGATATAGAGAGAAATTCCTAATGAAGGACACTGAGCTGTAAGGACAACTAGAAATATTGCCTCCTCTCTAAGTGGAGGCCAAGCTCAGCGGATTAAAGCTTTCTACGAGGTCTTTATTGAATCTTTGGCCAACTCTACTTCTAAGAAAATAACCTGCCACCCAACTGGTACTCAGGCTTTGTTAAAGAAAAAAAGAGAGAGGAGGTAAGAAAGGGAAGAAAGCAAATGGAGAAGAAGAAAAAAGTCAATCCTATTATTACCATAAAATTCAAAGGGTTGTTCACATCCAAACAGTAGGAGGTGGACAGATTAAACTTTTAGAACTGTAACAACATCTCTCTTGGTGTGCTCTAGATTAGCAAAGTGAACCTTGTAAGACTTGACATCCATCACAACATTTCCTGCAGTTACCACTCTGTTACTTAGACCAAATCCCCTTTTCTGGCTTGCAGACTATAATTTAGAGACGTTAAATGACTACAATGTGGAAAGTATCTGATGATGTATTGTACTTTAGAATAATAAAAGTACTAAAATTGCAGCTTCGAGAACTAAATCAAGTATATAATTATCTGTGTTTGTAGGATTTCCTCTAAAATCGTTGTTGTTTAAGCTGTGCCTTTCTTTCCCTTTTGTTAATAACCCATGTTCTTAGAAAGAGGATCATGCATTTAAAGATGTTCTTGGCACAAAGCCCTACTCCTTTCCTTCCTTCTTACTGACCCATAACAAATCTCCTGACTTTGATTTCACTTCACATTCAAAAGCAATGACAGAGGCCTTAATGAAAAAACATAATCCAAATGTTTCATTTTCTTAGCTGCAATTCTCACATTTGGAGAATGTCTTAGTGCCAAAATTCTTTCCTTTTGTTTTTCCCTAGTCTTTCTTTTCAGATGAGTGCTAGCTGGCATTAAGAATAAGTACAATAATTGAATGTTCAGAAGCTAGTGACTTAAGGGAACTTGCCAACACACAGCGTACAGTTTGTTTTATCATTTTTTTCCTTATCACCAAAAGGAGTACTTTGCATGTTCAGAATTGCTGTAGTTGTTTTCTGCTCCAAAGGCATTTTATGCCTCCTTTTCTTCACCCTTAACTCACTGTCATTATGTACTGGTTGCTTCCCTAGCCTATCCCAAGGAGTATTTCTTCAGTATTGTGGATAACTCTTCCTTGGTTTTCAAGGCTGACTGCCCTGCCTGTGCTCTCCCCAGGCAAGGATCCTTTGAGACAAGTGAGGAATGAATCTTGAAGCCCTGAAAGCTTGTATACACCTGAGGTTCGTCAGACAGCACTGTTTTCTGGACTTATTGCTTCTGTAAAATTGTCCTGGAAAGCTCAGGAGGTGACATTTTGGTAAGGGCATTGTGGAGGTGCTGCTCCTCTTGGAGTGGAAGGGGAAATTATGCAGGGTGTTTTCCAGAAATTCACAGGAGCAACGTAGGCCTAGGAGAATTTTTCATAAACATAAACATTAAAAAAAAAAAAAAAAAAGACTTTCTCACATCTATAAAGTAAGGAGTGGTTTGAATGAGGTGAATGATCTTATTTTATCCATCCCAGCTTACACATTGACAGGACAAAAACTGAAGCCATGTGGATAAGTTAACACAGACAATTAATGTCTGCAGGCTACCAGACTGGTCTAACATTAATTCATCTTTCCCAGAAGCTACTTGGTGCTAAATTCTTTAGAATGTGGTTGAGTTTTATTCCCCTTCCAAAAAAGAGCATGTAGGCTTGTGGATTTCTTTTTGTCATGTCATATTCAGTGATGTACAAAAAATACTATTAACTCAGTAAGAATTTATTTTTATCTTCATGTGTAAGAAAACCACAGCAGCTAGGGAAAATCTGTATTATTCAATATCAGAAATAGATATATTAGAGTTTTGCTTGTGCTGGATTGGGTCACAGCATTACTAGCTTTCCTATAAGATAGGATGAATATTTTATAGCTCTTAGGTAGAGGAAAGGAAGTTAGATCAGTTTGCTGTAAGAGATACTGTTTTGGGAAATGTCAGAAGGAAACAAAATTTAGGTTGGCAGGTACACCAGCAAAGCAGCAACACCACTGTAGGGTCCAGCTTTCCCTAGGAGCTAAAAGAGACTGCCTTGTACATTTTATTTCCTTTTTTATAAAACATATATATTCTATCACCAGACTGCTTGGACACATATTTATTTTTTATGTGATACTAGATAGAAAATTTAACTTAAATCCAGAGGACTCTGTCAAGTGTGATCAGATTCCTGTAATATGATGGAGTAATTCCACAACTGTTTGTTGAATTATAGAAAAACAATCTACATTTGTTTATATTTTTCCTTATCACAATAAGGATCAAAACAACCTGTATGTTGACATAATTTATTGTCTTTTTTATTGTTTAACATTTTTACATGAACTATCAAAACAGGTCTTTATGAGGAGGTGATAAAATCGAATTTAACCCTTGACTATAACCAAAATAAATTTAAGAAAAAAAAGCAAATCTTATTCCAGGCAAATCTTCCTGTAGCCTGAGAAAGAAAAACTGAAAAGCTTAACATCACAGAGAAAGTTGTGGATATCATTATGCAAATTTCACTTTTGCTCACTGACAGGCAAATATTACTGTGATAAACAGTTGTCTGTATTCATTTTTTTATAGTTTATGATTTTTTCCAAGTATGAATTTTAACATAGAATCCATGACAACTCTAGCAAGTGTGCATTAAAGTGCATCTAGCCATTTTCACTCCCATAAAATGATATTTTAGAGTTACATTGGAGTGTTTGAGGTCTACAGATTAAATCATGGGTATGAGGGGAAAGTGTGGCATAGGATTTAAAATTGTTATTGTCCTCTAGCTGGTCTATCCTTTTTCCAAGGAGGAGGAAGAGTAGTAATCACCATTCTTATTTTGTAATTGCCAAGCATTCCTGCAGCTAGAGGGAATGGTTAGGCAGTTACCTTTCAGCTTTTGGGAAGTGAATGCCAATACACTCTTCCAGAGCCTTAGAGACATACTTTTCTTTTTTTTTTTTTTTATTTCATGCAAACATTGGTTATTCTAAGCCTGTGTCACAAAAAAAACATGAAAGAGACAAAATGGCCACTGTAGTGCAATGCACTTTTTATAGCTTTGTTAGCTTTGGCCCAATTTTTTTTTTTAATATTAATTTCCAGAGTTTATGCAAGTTTCATATATTTTATTTTCTTCTTACTACTCCTCATATTGGAAATTTTATTGTAACAAGCAGATCCAGTGCATTGAAGGTGCATTTCTGAAGGAGGAAAGTAATTCAGGTTACCCAAGACTTAACATCTTGTAGGACAGAGATTTTCTATGCCATTAAATTAAGATTGACCTTTGCCCTTTTATGTGATAGCACCATGCTTGATAAAAAAGTTTCTCAGTCACACATAAAAATCCTTCTTATAACTTGGTTCAAACTGTTTCCAATTAGATTTTAATGCCAACTTGCAATTAGATAAAATAATATTTATCAATATGGCAATACCATAATTTCTCTGTTGTCAACTTTAAAAGCAATTGTCATAATATTACAGTGATTCATAGTTATTCACAAGCAGTTATGCAGGCAATCACCTACAGCACTAAAGGAGAAAATAAAATTAATTTATTTCCCTCTTCTCCAGCTAGTTATTATTATTTTGTGTGCAGGCATTGAAACTCTCCCTCCTGTAGACCTGTGTCACAGCCACTCAGAGATGTGACTGTTTGTTTTAGAGTATTGGTTAGGTTCCAGGCCAACATCATTTATCATTTTATATCCAAATCCATGCACCATTTTGCTGATGAGACTTAGCCCACTCAAATAAACCTGTGAGGAATAGATATTTGCAGTATTGGGGGGGGGGAAAAATGTGAAAGATCTGCTCAGCTGATGGTGTTTGAGTGTGAAGCTTGTTAATCTCTATAATATGCTGGTAGCACAAAGAGAACACAGTTCTTTCCTGCTAAATGAGAGGTTGGGTCCTTAACTGCTTAGGGCCAGGTTATACCCCCTTGGCGGTAGTAAAATCCTTGAAAATACTTATGTAGTAAGGGAACTCAGGGTGAGTATAAAGGAGCTTAGTCCTATATTTTCATCATGCATAATTGCATTTTTTCTCATTAAAATCCCACTCTGATTCTAATTAAATTCATAACTGTTCTGCATTTGATGCTATAAACTGTTGTATAGTGTTGCTGGGTGCTATTTAACAGATGTCATCCTCCCCCCAAGAGGCAGTGGTATTTCATTGCTGTGTGAATTAATCCTTCAGTGTGAAACCTGAACAGGTCCCCAGATAGCCAAGCAGGAATGGGGATATCGTGAATTAGCAACAATGAGTAAATGAGGTAACCAAAGAGAGTCTGTCAGAATGTATGAGATGTAACTCCTTGCACTTCGATATATTTTGAAAGAGTAATCTAATTTTCTCATTCTATCTCCAATTCATAATAAAGTTACAAGTTCATAATGATAATTCAACGCACAGTCCTCAGGCTCAGGCTTACAAACAGTTTTTAGACATTTGCATTAGTTTTTTTCGTTGTTGTTGTTGGGGTTTTTTCCACTACAGCTGCAACTAGTTTGACACACGCACAGAACTGAGAAAGTTTTGGCTTTTTTCAGAACATCCCTTTTTTCAAGTGTGCTAATTGCATTCACCACCACTTCCCCTCCATCTCTGGCAGATATACATGTGCTCCTAACACTCTTCATCCTGTCCGCTTCAAAATAGCTGTTTGATTCTTTCTGAATTTATTCTCCCAGGCTCTGGATTTTCCTGATACCACACTCAATATTACCTGGGGGCTCACCCACATCCTTCTCTCATCAGCTTCTTCTAGTAAAAATTTCCAGTTTAGCAAATCCCACAGAAGCCTGCTGGTCTTCAATCAGATCAGAATGACTTAACTTTTAATTTACATAGCTCAGAATTACTATTACTAAGCTGAGTAGGGCCTTATATAAGTTTAAGGACTAAAACACTGAAGCACACTGAATAATATAATACAATTATGCTTTGCAGAAAAATGGGATTAAGAAACTAAGAGAGAAAAGCAAGATGTCAGTGGGTCAACATTAATTTCTAGTTCTTTTTTGTATAGCAATAGGTTGTCTCAAGATGCTTTTAAAATGCTTCAGGAACCTCAAAGATAGCTGTGTTATAAAAAACATGTTATTATTTACCATACAAATGATCACCAAAATCATATCTTCTCTCCCATTCACACGCAAATTCTGGGGAATTTCAATAGGAGAATAAGCTTGAGCATGTTCTATTCTGAATATGCAGTTCTTCTTAGATATTAAACTTATTCTCTGTCCCTTGTTCACATTGGGGAGCATTCCAAAACACCAGAGAAAAATCTTTCCACATGGTACATAGAATGGCCTCAAATGACAGATAAAATTTTTACATACAGGCTGCTCATCATCAATGGTGAGTACTTGAGGTCACTAATAGTATTCAGTATTCTTAGCTAATTATGAATATAGTAATGGGTTTTTGTTTTTGGTTTTTTTTTGAGGAATGTGAAAACTTATTTTAAAAACAAAGGGGAATACATGAGGGCTGAAGTTCCCTTGCCTTTCTTTGATACTACCTCTAACCAGCTGCTTTTTTTAATGGCTATCTCCTGAAATTCCTATTCTTCTCTGAAATTTGACTGAATCAGACATACAGGTGATTTTAAATTGCAGTGGAAATACATGTAACTTGTTTGGTTTTAGAAAACCAGATGAAAATTCTTAGTAAACACTAAAGAGTTAGTGCTGGCTTACTTTACTCAGGCAGGAATTGAGAGTGCCCAGTTAGTGCTGCCTTACTTTACTCATGAGGGATTGCAGTGGATCACTAACTCCTTCTTTACTTATTTGACTAACCAGCCACACTACCTGCCCCATGGTCTGCTTTTGTTGGCAGTCTGGACAACTAGAAGCAATCAGAGGGATGATTCTGTCCTGTTTCTGCATCACAGGCAGAGTCAGGTTAGTGGGCTTGTCTAAAACAAATATTCTCCGTAGTTAGTTTAGTGGCTGAAATAATACAGTAACATTTGCAGAGTTGAGGGACAGGAATGAGGATCTCTCACACAGCTGCCATTTCTTCCCTATTCTTTGTGGAATTGCAGACCTCACTGCATTTTCTCCTAACCAGAACTCAACAGCTTGAATGCCACAAGTAGCTAAAATGATGATGAGAATTCAGATACAGTGATGGTCTGCGTTAATTCATATCTGTACACAGCACAGAGTTCTGCTTTTCACAATTAGTTATAACATTTTTTCCTTCAGGAGTTAATATTTTCTATTCCAGTTTGATGACTAGGTTTCTTTGCTGTCAGATTTTAGTCAATGAGCCATTCTTGGAAATTTGCCTTAAGCTGTGCAAAAAAGTATTGTATCATTGTGTATAATGAGTTGGAATAAATGCATGATATTATTTACACAAAAAAAGTTTTGCCCGCCCCCAGATATTTTGAAGCCCATATAAGTAACAAAAACTTATATAACATAGTAAATTACAGAAATTGACAATGACACATGAGAATGAAATAGTCAGTAAATAAATAACCCTGCTTTTGAAAAGATCTTGTAATTACATAAGACATGTATGACAGTAACATTAAAACAGCTTGTCAAAACATCAAAATAAAGACAGTTCTGATTCACTGGAACAATTATCTACTTTGAGCCTGAAAAGCAACTTTAAAAAAGGAGCCCAGTCACACACAAGGAGGAACATAGGATGAGAGATTTTGTTATCCTGTGATAAGTTAGCCTGGTTAAAATTCTTTGCATGGCTGAAATGACCACCTGGGAAATGAAGGTACCATCAGGAACAAGCATTGCCATCATTAGTTTAAAACAAAGTGGGACAGAAAAAGAGAATTAAAAAAAAAGAAGGAAAAACTAAGAGAACGCCAGCTAAACTATTAGTTTGGCTAATTTAGGGCTTTAAAGTAGTCCCCAAATCTAGAAGGCAGTTAAGTCTGGACAAAAGAGTATTTTGACAAAACAGTGCAATCTAAACCATAACATGATAATTCAGAAGCAGCAGATTATGCTAATTTGGGTGTTTAAATGAAATGTCAGGAAAAAAATGTCATTTATTCTTGTCCACTTGGCATATTCAGGCATGTTCTCTTAACCTGATGAGGAGCACATTGGGTGCAGGGAGCTCGGGGTGCAGCTGCAGATGGAGCTGCAGGCTGAGCTCTGGGTGGGAGCCAGAGACAAGAGGCCATGAACTGCCCCCCTTGGCACACCAAAGGGCACAGGGACCTGTGGCACAGCCAGGTGAGGGACACTGAGAGGCACGGCAGGAGCCCATGGCTTGGGAGGAGCAGTGAGACTTTGGAGCCCTGGGACTGCAAAGGGATAAGGTCTTCCTCAAAACCACTCATCTGAGGCTCTGCCATGGAGATCACACTGCTGAGAAAACCTGGTCTGGCTGTGAGTGAGCATGCAGGGAGCCCAGCAGGGACCTGCCAGGTCACTGGAACCACCCCTGTGAAAGGCCTCCGACCCAGCAGTGACACTCTCTCTCGCCTGAGAGTCTTGGTAAGTGTCACACTGGGAAAATTCCTTAACAAAACTCATAATTTCTGTTCTTAAAATGGATTGAGAATCACAGAATAAATGAGGAGGGACAGGACCTCTGGTTCATCTGGCCCAAGCCCTGCCCAAGGCAGGCCACGGCTCAGGTGCTAATGCCTCGTTCACTGTGAATAGAGACTCCATGACTGCTCTGGGCACTGGTGACAGTGTTTTCCACCCTCATGGATATTTCTTTTCTGTAATACCTAATTCTCTTGATACAACTTGAGTCTTCTGCTGCCTCTTATCCTGTCATGGCATCTACGTGCATAGCTACTGGTGGCAGGGAATAGAGGAGTCAGAGCCAGACTCTTCTCACTGGTGCCCAGGGACAGGGCAAGAGGAAAGCTGTTGGGGTCTCTATTCTTGGGGACATTCAAAACCCAATTGGACACAGCCCTGAGCAACCTGCTATAGCTCATCTCCATGTGTGCCCTCTGCATCAGCTATTCCGTGTGAGTTTGTGATTTTAAAATCAGTCTGTTACAGTACAAACAAATTTCACAGTTACTGGAATCTTCTCTGGAAAGCCTCTAATGGAGACATTCTCTCCCCCTGTTTTTAATTGCATTTACATATCTAAGGCTTAACTGCTCAGATTAAGCTTTCCTAAAGTATCTCCCGCAGGCAATTTGTTTGGTGAAATTCAAGCAAGCATACTTAAATAATTATAAAATGAAAATTTCAGAAATGTTATGCAATGATTTGACTGTGTGACATGCTGTGAAAAAGTGGCTGAAGCCTGGTTAAGGGCTGGCTCTGATTACAAATATATGACTGTTGTGTTATCCTAGTTTGTGCCATGGGAGAAAAATCAACTGCTTTCGAAAAGCTAAAGCTTGAACAGTGTTGGTTTGGATGTGATCAGCAGAAGCTCACTGAGAACTGAAGTTTAACAGATGTGTTGAATAAAAATACATATATTTAATACAGGTGGTTTTTTCTGCTGAGCATGCCTGGACAAAAGGCTTGGGCAGATTTTCCAGAGCACTCATGGAATCTGGTGCTGCAGACTGAGGTGGCTCATGTGCAAATAAACTGAGTAAGGAGAATATTATTGCTGTCCTTTCCATACAATCATTCATAAAGTCTGGAGGAGGAGAAAGCAGCAGCCTGAAATCTTGTTCCTTCTGCCTAGCTCAGACTATTCTCATAGTTTTCATTGTTTCTGTGTAATTTGTTATTATGTCACAATAAGGAATGTCCTCCTTGAGGTAAACATCACTCCATGTCATGTCTCCAGCTGTAGCCCCTGTAATTATAATTTCAGATTGTGTTATTTAGTCGGGTTTTATTGGAAATGTCATCTGAAAAACATTTGGTTATTCTCTTTATTTCTTGGTATAGGTTTTTCTAGGTCATTTTGAAAATTGTAAGTTCTCTTTGTCCTGAGGGAGTAAAACCACAACAGGAACCTGTCTGTTTTCTTTTATCACAACTAGTAATGCTTAAACCTGCTCTAGCAAAGTTTTCCCCCACATTCTAAAAATATTCTTCATTTTTCACCAGAAACCCTGTGCTAGAAGTCACGACTCATTTGAGAACATGGCAAATACCTGGGTGCACTTCTGTGGCCCTTGGCCACTCTTCTATGTGTCTGCAGAGGAACATTGAGGACTCAGGACTAAGTCTCTGTCTTCTACATCCATTCACTTGGGCAGAGATGGAGCCCTGAGACAAATCTGCCTTACCAGGAGGTGCTTTTTCTCCTTAAAATTGCCATTTTACCTCCAGGCGCTTTATGCTGTGTTGCTCTGGGCTTCACAAACACACACGCAAAAAAAAAAAAAAAAGGCATCATAGTAATTCCAGTTGTTTTCTGCAACTTCATCTCTGACTAATTTTCTGTAGCAGTGTAATTTTTTCTCAAACTAAAAAGTTGCCTATATCTTACCTATTTTCTATGTTTTGAGGGGAAAACAAAAATTACCTATGCCATTCAGATTAAGTCATGTTATTTTGACAATTTCAGATGGGGACTATTACAGGTGTTTCCCTGTTCTGTACAGAAAATTCAGGTTTGGGTTTCCAATAGATTTCATCTTCATGTATGAAATCATATCTCATCTTTTTCAAGTCACTGGATAAGACCAGCTGAGAAGTACTTCAACTAGATATTTCTAATTTAAGCCCAGGCTATCCATCATTTCCAGTGACAAGAAAATACACTATTTCAGTGTAAAATAAAAGCTGTGTATATATAGAGAAGGTGGATTAAAATTGAAACATACCCTAACTTTGAAGAAACTGTCTTTACTTCAAAGTGTTTATGAATTTGGACATGAGGACACATTATATGAAATATAAAACACTGAGGTTGAGAGTCTCAGCTCTGGAGTTTGTGACTGGCTTCTTGAACCTGCAGGAAGTTTTTTTAAATTTTATTAGTAATTTTTGTGACCACACATCTCTGTATAATTTATAGCTTGGAAAACTGGGGGCTTAGTTTCTAGTTTCAAAAGAAATTACTTTGTACTTTTGATTTGGTTGTGAGACCCAGATAAAGGAGCAGACACATTACAACCACAGCATCAAAATTTAAGAATTCAATGTCTGTTTTCTCAGTTTAGGATCCTGGTTCATTTCTTCATATCTTTGTCCTAGTTGTTCCCTAATGATTGAAGTGTTTTGCTAAAAGGAAGTTTTCCCTGCATTCCATTGGTGCTTCCTCAAAATTTCCTCCTTTGCCCCTTTGGCAGAAATTTCTGGTTCCTAATTTTCCATAAAGTACATAGACACAGATCTAGAAACTCATCAAATGTATTTCAATTTCTCTTTTATCATAGTGCTCATCATTAGTCATAGTAGTACATGCAGGTAAATCTTGATTTCCTTGGTCTTTTATGTCTCTTATGTTTTATGATACACAGAGATGTGTGATACCAGCTCAACAGAAACATCATGATGTTCATTTTAAATGCTCAACCTTCCTGCATCTGCTTAATTCCTTTTGCATTATTTACTCTCAAATCTCCTCTTCATTTGATTGGCATAGTTTTTGCTGGTTTGTTGTCTTCTGTCTTGTGTTTTTTAAAGCAAATCTCTAAGGGTACTTTAACTATCGTAGTTTAAGTTATGAGCATAAATTTCAAGTAGTGAATCTTCTATTCAAAAACTTTAACTAAAGTTTGTCATGCACACCTGTTTGGGGTTTTTTGATTGGTTTGGGTATTCCTTTATTCTCTGCCCGCATTGAGTAGATGATTGATGATAAGAAGAGTTAAAAATAGATGCTGAGTTTCTTTTCTATCTTGCAGCAACCCAGAAGGGTCTGCATTTTATCTTTCTAAGGGGATTTATTTAGAACAAGCATTTATGGAGTATCCCTTTGAAAGAGCTTTATGCAAAAAGAAAGAAAAAAGAAAAATGTTGCCTTTTAAAAATAAAAAGAGAGGAAGAGTTTTTTCTTCAACATGCAGTCCCTAGAAACAGCAAGTTTTAGTTTGTGAAGAAATTTAATACAAATCTCAGAGCCATCTCCTTGAAGTCCATATTTATGCAAGCAGCAAAAAAGAAGCCATATTTCTATCTGGAGCTTCTACCAGTTGAAGTAAAATGCTGCAAATTGCCATTCAAGGAGGCCATGGTTTTGCACTGGAGGTAAATTGAGCAGATTAAGGTTAATAAACCTGTTAACTATTAAGGCCTCATCAAAAATAAAATCAGGGGATTATGAAGTAAGCTAAGTGAGACCTCTCTCTGGTGAGCAACAGAGACTTAATTCTGCTACACATTTCGCGTGAGGTTGTAAGCAAAGAGCTCTGGTTTAGGAGCCAACCCCAGGCACAAGAGGCAGCAGCAAGGCAGGAACAGCCACTGCTCTGTGCCCTGCCCTTCCTGGGCAGTGACCAGCCACGCTGGATCACCTCATCCTCACACTCCAAACAGCAGCACCCCCGTAAGGAGCCTGCCTGGGATCGAGAGAACATATGAGCCCCTACCAAAGATGAATGAAAGCCAGGGCAATGATCTCATAACTTCAGCAGCTGCTGCGGGAATATGAAAGCAATCATACCTTGCTTCTTAGTCAGAACTGTGACCACGCTGCTCTTTTGGCTAGAAATCTTTTTCTCCTTTCCTCACTCATATTTATATCCTAGAAGTCAGTTCCCTTTAAAAATAAAAGCTATTATTAGGTTTCCTTGTACAGTACTAAGTTAAGCTTCAGCTTTTCCTGTTTGGATCAGTGAGCTGCCTTACATTTGCCACAGTATAATCATTTAGCAGAGCAGAGTACCCATTGCTGCTTATAACAGTAGAATTTAAATTATGAAGCGTTAGGACTCTTTTCAGAAGGATCCCTGAAGATGTCTATTCATTAGTGCAAATTCCCTGTGACTTCTGAGTAACTCTAGCAGAGCTCATTCTTAATACAGAGATACATTGAACCGTATCAGAATTAAACAGCCACTGAACCAGGATGATAGATAGGAAGCAAAATCTGGTATTTCATAATATTTCAGGAATTCTGAACTGCTCTGCTGACTCTATACTACATATATATTCATATATATGTGTATACAATTCAATTTAGTAAGCTAGAAATGCTGAATGGTTGTTGTCAGATAATGTTTCATGCTAGACAAATTCCTAGATGCAAATTTCTATCTTATGGAACATATTCTCAGCTGATGTAAATAAATCTTTTGGTTCCACAGAGTATTGATTCAGGTAATGTAAAACCCAGAAGAAACAGAAACATTCATCTCTCTCAAATACTTTACAATAATTGCTGATTTTTCAAAATTGAGAAATGTGCAAGAAGTAGAGACATATAATCAGACTATCTAGCTGGATCATTTTCACTCTATTTATATTTTTAAATAAATTGTTTTACATAACTGCCATTGTTTCTTGCTTTACACACAGCTTTATTTTAGTAGTTTATTTTTCAAAAATACATTGACTATTTGATGAGTTTCATAAATTATTTTGTATGCCAGACCAGGCAAATAATTTTTCTTAGTCACCCTGCTCTAATTAGCACATTAGGAAGTGATGTTGTCAGGATTGTGAATACTGTAACATAGGAAAAATGGCTACTGACATAATGCCTAGATGCATATATTGCAAACACTCTTGTGTCTCTGTCCTCTAATTAAATATAGTCCTCGGGTCAGAATTTGATTAGTTGTCAAGTGACAATTTAAGAGGCTAGAAGAACATGTTTGTGCTGAAACTAGATCAGGAGTTCTTTAATGTTATTTGTAGTGCATGGGTAGTATTTTAATGACTTTTTGACAAGGCTTTTGCTGCAATTCAACACTAGCATTGCTGTAGATAATGTCAGAAATTTCAGAGTGAAGACTTAGTGGGTTATAAATTTCTTTTTAGCATCTTGAAACAGAAAACTTTACATGAATGCATGCATTGATAGAGTATCTACAGAGAAAACAAGGATTGTAAAAGGATAAGTAAATTTACCAGGAACAACTCGAGGTATGAAGTTTTGCCTTGCTTGGGTAACACAAAGCTTGGTGGAATCAGGAAAAAAAGAAATTGAAAGTTTTTTTATTTGTGTTGCTTGGTTTTATAAACATGACAAAATTGTGTCTTATCTTCCCTAACAAATGCCTTACATCTTGCTTTTTTATTTGCTTTCGTTTGTTTTTGTCTGTGCAAGTATGTTTTCATTAGAAAGAAGATTATGACACTATTTTTAAGGAGAAAAAAACCACACCTATGTAGTCTAGTGAACTTTTCACTTAGAGGAATCAATTTTGTTACTTTTGCATAATCCAGGTTTAACCAGGGTGAAATTTAGAGTGTAATGTTAAACCAAGTTATATGTCATGAGTGTGTGACACAAAAGGAGAAACTCCAATCCCTTGGCACAAATTTTTGTTGATTTTGTAACATTCAGGCATTGACAGGAAGCAAGCTAAGTCTCACACAAGAAAATTTGTTGCTGGTTCGGGTTTTTTTTTAATCTTGATATGTATTGTTTAAGTATATACATAGTACTTTTGCTTGTGAATAGAAATGTCTCATAAGGTGTATGAATATTTCTTTTTAACATGGTTTCCTGAGATGCCTTATGACTGTTACAGAGTTAATCAATATCAATGACCAGATAAAGAATATATTTTTCTCTGACCTGCAAGATTATATGTTTTGGTGGGTTTTTTCTGCAAAGCATGAAAGGTTGTCTTTGCAACCTTTTTAAAATCCCACTCCACTTTTTTAGATTTTGAAATCCTAAGAGTTTTTTCAATTATTGGCGAGAAAAAATAGAGCTTGACATTAGAGACACTTTTTTATAATTTCATCCTGAAAGTAAAAAATTCAGGGCACCCAAATACAGAGCAATATTATTAAATATCTAAATTACAACAATTTTTAGGTAAATCTTGGATTTGCATAAACATAGTATGAAAAAACAGCAGTTCCACTGGGGCTGTTTTAATTGTATGTACAAAAGGCTTCTCAGGTGAAGTTTATTTACATGACCAGGCAAGAGGCCAAAACTTGCCTAACATCATATAAAAAAGTGCATGAATTCTTAGGTTTGTGAACAATTTTGTCAGGAGTCAGTGGAGAGGCTGTTAATGGCAGTGTCTCCAAGACCTCACATCTCTGCCATGGTCCTCTCATCTGGGATATGAAAATTTTCTCACATAGTAGTAGAGCTATGCTTGCTAAGTTTACAGTAAGTTTAGGATGAAAACCTGAAACCTAGAATTTTTTTTTTTCATTTTCCTTTAGGTGCTCTATGCTCAAGAGGGGATAAAAAAAAAAGTGAAGGATTCACTAGCTTTATACTCATGTTGGCTACTTATGACCAGAGCTTGTGACATTTCTGATAAAAATTTTAATCTAGACATGAAAATATTTTCACACTAAGGTTGTTTTAAATTGTATATCTTTAAAACTCAAAATCCATGGTCTGTGAGGGAGAAAACCCAGTATGCTTGTAGCCAGTGACTGCTATTTAGATATGTCCATTTATCAATTTCAAATATGGTTAAAGTTCTCCCTTTTAAAAATTGAGTTGATCTCTCCATTATCCGTGAAATCTTTCAGACTGAATGATCTTAATGTGTTTTCGTACGCCAAGAGCAGTTTAGCAGATTCAAGACTACAATAACAGCTGAATAACCTTCTCACTTTACTGAGGACAAGATGATACATGCTAGTTTTCCCCAAGGATATTTTCAGATCTCTGTCCTGACTCCCTATCTAAAAGGTGTTTACAGCAGAGAAAGGGCACTTGGGCTTTGTGCAGAGGTTGTGCCAGAAGCAATGCTAATCCCTAACTCTGATTGTGCTGTCACCACTGCAGGGTTAGCCAGGGAGAGCAGGAGGGAGCTTCTTCAAATTGGAGATGAGAAGTATGGCAAGAAGGGTGTTTAAAAACAAGCGCTGGGAGCTAGGTATGTGCCCTATATTTGTAGAAAACCCAGTTGAGGTTGTAGGGTGATGATGATGATGATTATTATTACTATCTCCAGTTGAAGAAATTATCTGTGCCAGAGGAACTACTGTGTTCATAGATCCTGAAAGTCATAGAGAATTTTTTATTCATTTCATGTTATAGTGAGTGCATCCTCAATTAATTTATGAATCTGTATATTTTATATATATATATATGCAAGAAGAGGCAGAATAATATCTGAAAGGTTAAAGAGAGAAGGAGAGTGGAGAGATGAGATGATGTATTATTTACCATATTTTTACCATTCTACAAATTTGTAGAATAAGAATTCAATCCTTAGTACTTCATGGTGGCATATTGTTCAACAGTGCTTCTAGACAGCAAGGGCTAATCTAAAATCTGTGAGGCAGAAACAAGCAGCAATATTTCACAGTTACAGCCCACTACATCCTTGGTTTATGTGCCTTTCCACGCCTGTATGTACCAGTTTGCTAGCTATTAGTGGGATTCTGAATGTTGCTGAGGAGTAATGGTTTGATAACTTATCTGATAAATATCCACACATCAAAATTTCATATAGTCCTAATTAAAACTACTGATCACATTTTATATGTGGAATATATTTATGTGTGGAATAAATGTAACCAGATTTTATAAACTGAATTGGTATCATAGATCAAAGAAAAGATTTTCCATGTCAAATGAGTAGCATTTGAGGAGTTGCACCATTATTTTTGTATTTTATCATAAAAGATAAAATACAAAAATAGGATAGCCATAGGACTGGCTCATCAAGTGATATATGGTCCTCTGGCTCCACAGCAAGCAACTGAAGCAGTGCCATATTTAGATCAGCATACATTTTTTTCTTTTCCTGTATCTTATAAAGAGAATGAAGTTCTTAATCCATCATTCAACACGGAGAAAAGAAAAATGGACTATAATATTACCTTGACCTTTATAGCACTCTGGTAATATAATTTCCTGAGCACTCAACTTTCAGGAGTTCAGCAATCTGTTCAGTTGCAGAGAAAGGGGCCAGACCCTAAAACCACAGTGTGTTCAATGCCTCCAACACTCATAACATCCTCTGGTGTCCTGCACCCACACTTCTGGAATTGATGCTTGTGAGTTTTCATTACCTCCATTGCAATAACATCGCTATTTCCTTTTCATAGACCTGAAAAGACTCAAAAATGGCAAAGCTTAAAACCTAGTATTTGTTTCCACTTGGGCTTGACCCAAAAGACAGAAAAACTGTCCTGTTGGTTTGCAGCAGAGAAAGAAGCAGCTGCTTGAACACTCAGTTAGCACAGCCTCCCTTCTAAGATGTACATATCTTAAAATTCATGCCTTTAGAGGAGCTCTATAATGTCATTTTATTGGTGCTGTCCACCATAGCAGGGGACATGGTATGCTTTTTAAAAGATCAGTGGGAATTGATTTTAAAATATTACTCACCAACTGTGAGCCAGTGTACAGGCTGCAATGGAATGGCCAAGACAAGAGTTATATGATGAGTTGTGCTTGCTGCTGTGCAAACACTTAGGCAGGAATGGCCAGAAAAGAAAGACAGAGAACTTTGAGATCACTACGGATATTAAATGTACTGTTACAGGACACATCTGACCTCTAAATGCTTTTCCTCTTGTTTACTCCTGATTTTGGAAAGGACCCACCATAATGTAACTGATTTGATGCCTCAAAAGTCGGAAAGACTAGAGGTTAGGTGCAGCTAAGTAATAATTTGAGGTATTAATATTCTGTTGTGGAAAATAAGATGACCTTAAATATTAGCAAATTAGGGAAACTTTTATGCAGGCATCAGTGTAGGGTGCTTCCCATCATCCATTTCCCACCTTGTGCATGCTGAATCTGCAAAGCCAATCACAACTTTTTCAAGGATTCTTACCCCTTTTACACCAGCGAAATTAAAAATATATTCCATTTTTAGACAAAACCACTTCTTTGTATTTTTTATGTAAAAATAAAACACAGAATTTTTTAGATACTTTGAAACCTGAGGATGAGAAGGCCTAGATAGGCATAACTAAAGAGTGTGAACATTAAAAAAAAAAAAGCTTGTAAAATCAGTATTTGCCATTCTTCATGGGATGCTGATATGAACTTCCATAACTCTGCTGAAGTCAGTCAGTGCCGTGAATTTCTTACCTAATAATGCACAGGATATGCCTTGAAGCACCTGAACGGAAGAGTGGCAAGTGACTCACGCTCAAAGTTTATTTCTTTGTCTCAATCATAAATTTAAAGGCTTATTTCCCCTTGGAGGTTACTGAGGAAGTATTTAATCACAGGACAACAGAGAGAAGTAAAGCCAGTTAAGATACTGGCATCTAATTCATAAAATATTTAGACAAAGTACATTAAGGAACAGATGACTTTGAAATGAATGGGAGCAGAGCACTAATGCAGTTGACTGCCTTTAGCACAGTGTGCTCACTGAGGATGTCCTCTGAAGGACCTGCAGTGCACTGGAGTTCAGTTGCATGGAGAGTATCACATGTGTCTCTGCAGCTAGAGTAACAGGACCTTATTTTAATTTCAAGGCACTTACTTGCTGGTAGATAGGATATATGATATTTACACACACTGAGCTGAAACTTTCAAGTAAATAAGCAGAAAAATACTGAATAGCTTTTATAAAAAGGAACTGTTGTTTATCTGTTTTAAAAAAAGTATATAGTGAGTGGTTTGTATGTCACTACGTATAGCATTTTGAAAAATTATGCACCTCAATATTTTTTTGAATTCCTAAAGCTACTAATTGAGCTCAACTTTTCTGGTAAGATTAAAGGAAAAGAAAACCCAGAACAAATCAAAAAAAGCTAATTCTGAAACATACATTAACCAGAATTTGAATATTTAAATATTTAAAAACAAAAGCAAAAGGCATTAGCAGGTTCTAACTGTATTCTAGGAATGGAAAATTAGTTATATGAATTTATACTTAACTTCCTGCTGACCTCAGGTTCCATGTTGTTTTCATGTTAAGATCTTAGAGACTTAGTTTCCGTTTTGACTCTCTGTATTTAATCACTTTTGGTTTAAGTTTCATTTGAATCAGCGACAAAAAATATTGAAATAATCTGAGCTGCCTAATACTGTTACTGATGCAAGCTGTAAAACAAGACACCAGTGAGCAACCTGCCCTCACCACAAAGCAGGCCAGTGGTATGCTGGGTGGCATTAGGAAAAGTATTCCCAGTAAGTTGAGGGAGGTGATCCTTCCCCTCTACTCAGCACTGGTGAGACACATCTGGAGTGCTGGCACCAGTGCTGAGCTCTCCAGCACAGGAGAGACGTGGATATACTGGAATGAGTTCAGGGAAAAGCCACAAAAACTGTCAAGAGACTGGAGCCTCTGACATAGGAAGAAAAACTGAGAGGAGATGAGACAGTTCAGCCTGGAGGAGAGAAGGCTCAGAGGGAAATTTATTAATGTGTACAAATACCTTGAAAGGAAGGGGCAAAGTGGACAGACCCAGGTTCTTTTCAGTGGCTTCCAGGATCACTGAGGTGATGAGCACATGCTGAAACACAGGAGGCTCCTTCTGAACACCAGAAAATGCTGCATTACTGTGAGGCTGACAGAGCACTGGCACAGCTCACCCCCAGAGTTTGTGGACACCTCGTCCTTGGAGATGTCCCCACCTGGACACGGTCCTGGGCCACTGATTCAGGGTGACCATGCTTGAGGAGGGAGGTTGGACTAGATAACTTCACTGATTATGTGATTCTGGGATTCTCTGAAGATTTTGTTAAGTATCTTTATAGCTGAAGAGAAAAAAATGAGACCATGGCATTCCTTTTTTAGTTCAGAAAATACAGGATGGTGACTTGTCAGAAAAGAACACTGGTCATCCTATATCAGATATTTTCATGTAAATGTAACAGGAATATCATAAATCACATTGGTGTGAACTAGGATCCTTGCTTGTTTGTTTTTTTTTTTTTCAATTTATCTTTCTTCTTTCCTCTTCTTCATGATATGTGATGCCATTAACAGAACAAAGATACATCCCCTCTTTTTTGGGGGGAGGAGAAGAGTTTGCTGAAATGAAAATATTCTTTTTCTTCAGCCTTTCTCCTGTCCAAGGATGGGGAGGATTTGGACCCAGGTACTTCAGAGCTGAGTGTTCCTATGTAGACGTGTCTGGTAAGGGACAGCCTTTTCCTATTAGTACCTAATCTGCCTTCTTGCATGTGGGAAAAGAGTAGCTGCTCATCCAAAGGCTGTGCTGCTAGAGCTGCTAGTAAAATTTCCCTTCCCACGGGGGAGGATTGTGTCAAATACTTTTCTGGGCACTATTTGATGCCTGAACACAGTTTTCAGATTTCAAGACCTTAGTGCCACAGATGGTTTAAGTTGCAGGAATAATGCCATTTTACAGGATACAAACCTTTCTGAAGAGGCAGTCACACTCCTACATAGCTTTAATTCATAGGTAAGGTGGCTTAGGGGAACAGTGACCTAAGAAGTGTTCTCTGGCTTTATGTCCCAAACAAAAAATTCAGACATGCTGACCACCCTCTACTCTTCATCAGACAGGGACTTCCACCTCCTTTGAAATTCTGTGGAAACCTAAGAGCTAATTTGAACATTTTTTCATCAAATGTTTTCCATAATANATGCCAAACAAAAAATTCAGACATTCTGACCACCCTACTCTTCATCAGACAGGGATTTCCACCTCCTTTGAAACTCTGTAGAAACCTAAGAGCTAATTTGAACATTTTTTCATCAAATATTTTCCATAATACAGGATGAAAAATCTTGCTTGCCCTTAATCTTTGTGTTATATTGCTATGTATTTTTTTTTTCACCTTATGTCTGAGGTTTTTAAAAAAACCCAAACTTTTAAAGCTTGATCCTTCCCCAGTATTCCCTCCCATTCCCTCCCTCCTATGCCCCACTATGCCCTCTCACTTTTTATTTTTCAGCTCTAATTGACATTTATGAATTTGATGGTCAAGTGACAAGGCTATCAGGAGGATCATGTTTCTGCACAAATCACTGCTTCGGCATTCTCCCGTCATTTTAATGAGGCACATTCTTTTGAGCTGGGAAGTTGCAATTCCACCACCCAGAGCCTCACTCTGAGGTATTTTTATAATGTCACAGTTTTTTGTTATAATCCTTGCTAGCTGGCACCATTTGGCACATGCTTCCCTCCAGGCTATTTCTAATCCCATTACTGTGGAAGTGACTCAGTTTGTAGCTTTTTTAGCACATTTGAGGTAACATCTGAGACACACTTTGGTCTCCATCAGAAATGGTTGCGTTTATCTAGAGTTTCCAGCTGTGTTTAGCTGAAATCCAGGGAGAAAATGCTGTTTTAAAGGTAAAGAGTAGATAAAGCAAATTTAAATGTTCACCTTGATAATTAGGAATGCAATGATGGATGGAAAGCTGCCAGGAGAGTTTCACAGTTTTCAAATAGAGGTATAGATCAGAGTAAATCAATTGTTTGGCTTTTTAAATTCCCAGTTTTTCTTCAGGAAAAAAAAAAAAAAGGTCTGCAATTTACATCTAAATTCTCCTGCTGCTACTAATTAAAAGTAGGTTTTCTTCTTTAGAAATACCTAAAGAGTGCTTGTTACCACAGAATTGTTGTTAAATCTTATTCTCTTCACTCATCAAGCTAATTCATGATGATCTACCTCAATGAGAACTTTGGAAGGATAAATGATTTCAAACCGTAGGGAAATTTTAAAGAAAATATGAACAGCTATCCTGGCTCCAGCTGAAGGTGCAGTTATTCTGGTATTCTGTTTTGCATGTAGCCATTAGCAGATGATTAGGGAAAGAATATAAAAACAGAATTATATTTTCTGTGCCATAATATTCTGGTTTTGGAGACTACAGCCTTTTCTGAAGCAGGGGTTCATATTTGAAGTGGGGGTATCCATTTTTGTGTTTTATACAATTCATGAACTTTTGTGTGAATTCCTTTAACTGCTTTCAAACGCATTAAGTTTCTGACATATACATCCTGTGCTAAAAGGTTCCACAGGTTCATTACCTACCCTGTGGCAAAAAAACCCCTGTCCTTGCTCTTTTCCAAACAGCTCTTTGATAACTTAAGTTGATGCCTCTAGTTGTTGCATTACGAGGAAGAAAAAATCTTTCATATTCATTCACCGTACAAATTTTACCAATTTTTCGAAATGATGCCAGTACAACCAGGCGTGTCTTGCTCTTTCCCCCAAAGTTATCTCTTTCTGAAATGTCTTAAAAGATTTAAACTTTTCCACTTCTTTATCCTTTTATTTAGCCCTTCTTTCTATTTTTTGTATTAGTTCAGTGTCCTTTTTTTTCCTTAAGTATGCTACCAGAGCAATGTGCAGCATTCAAAAGTCATATGCTTAAGAGATTTATCCAAAGGCATGAACTTTTTATTTGCTCTTTTTTTGTTCTCTGTTCTTCTGATATTGACTCTCCTTCAGACTGCAGCTGAACGTTAAATTGATAAGTATGGTCAGATATCCACAAGATCTTCAAAACCTCTTTTTTGGGAGATGGAAACTTGGTGTTTTCCCAGCACATTTCTATTACATTTACAAATGTATTACTTAGGCATTCAGTGTCATGAGAACATTTTGTGACTTTTGATAGTCCATTTCAGTTTCAATCAGCCATTAATAGGAACCTGTTCGGTCATCTCCATATTCACTCTCCTTTACAGATTATTTATGAACATGCTGAACATTAAGATGCTTTACATAAGAGCTCTGCAGGGCTCTTCCAGTAGTGAATTTATCCTGACAGTAAACACTGGCTATTTTTGTTTCTTGTTCTTAAACCTCTATTAATTCATGACCTGACCACACCTCTTATCTCTTTTGTAGCTTATTTTCTAGAGGAATTTTTTAGTGAGGGGCTTTGTCAAAAGTGATGTGGAAATCCATGTGTTCTACATTGCCCTCATCACACTCATCTATTCACACTTTCTCCAAAGAGGTCTAGTAGATTTGTAAAGATTTATCTCCTTCCATAAAAGCTGCTGGTTATTGTGTCCCTAATATATTAAATTTATCTTTTCACCCAGTAAATGTAATCTTTTCCAATGCTTTTTATTGATCTCCCTGCTATGGAAATAAGGACATGTACAATGTTCAGGCATTGCTAAAGCCCTGCTCAAGATCTGCTGTTACTTCCCCATTCTTCTTGACTGGCACAGGGAATAAGCAGAGGGGCTGTGGAAGAGGGGCACTGCAGGTGACAAGGAGACAGATGAGGCTTCTCTGAGACCCTGGAAAGAAGGGGAGCCTCAGTCCCCAGGAGTACCCAAGGGGGAGCAGACAGGTTTTGCGCTTGTGGGGCTGTGAAGTAAGGATTCAACACCTGAAAGTAAAGGCTGGAGGGCTTTGGCCACAGAAGAAAGATCAGGTTAGCACCTGAGATGCCAAGGAGGCACCAAGATCTTCCTCCAGCCAAGATCCTGAGCCACAGAGCAGCCCTGGGAGAAGTGATGAAGCAGCATGGTGCAAGGGAGAGAATAGAGGGCCCTGCCTGCCAAGTTGAGCTGCTGCCTGAAAAGAATTGCTGCTTGCTGGGTGCTCAGAGCCTGGACATGCTGGAAAGAGGCTGAGGTTCATCCCCTAATTCTATGGTTCCCCCACAGCCAGGAAAGACCCAAGGCATGTCAACTGTGATCAGTCTGGGAGAGAGGGTGAAGGGCAATGGAGCCAGGGGTTGTGCCTTCCACCCTGTCCCTGAGAGGGAAGGCTTGAGGAGGGGAGTGGGTGCACCTCTCAGGTCAATACCTGATGGGCAGCTGAACTTTACAGCAGTGATTTGGCCTTACCAACCACAGGACCCTTCTTAAGGCTCAAGGACTGGGAGCCACCAGCATGAGTTGATGCCTCCCCAACCTGACAGCTCTCCACACTGAGGCAGCTGGCTGAGGTGATGAGGACAGACAAGTGGATGTTGTTTATCTGGACTTTACTGAGGCTTTAGACACAGATCACTAAGTGATCTCCAGAGGTGCTTTCATCACACAGCCGTTCTGCACAAGGCTGTGATTTTAAAAGTGGTGAAATGCATCACACGGGAGTTCTAAAACCATATTTTAAAGTTCCCTTAGAAATAGTCAATGAGCACCATTGGGTCCATACAACTAGATATTCTGTTTTCTGTTTTATCTAAAGCCACTTTTATTGACACTTCTGTTTGAGACCTTTTATCCAAATATTCCTATATTAAGAAAGAGGTAACTGTGAAAATATATGTTTTTCTGTGGTGAGGGGCACAAAAAGGTTATTTAATTTTTCTTCTGTCATCTCTCAACCTTACAGGCCCTTGCTTGCTTACTGCTCCTAGTGTATTGGAACAGGCTTTTATAGGCATTTTTTATGAGTTTAGCAGATTATTTCTCAAAACCTTTTTGGTCTGCCTTGGATTTGAAATCTAACTTGTCCCATACTATGCCTTCTTTGTTTTCCTCGCTTTTGATTTCTAAGCTCTTAACTCAGAAGCATGTCTTACTTTTACTAGGCACTGTTTTTGGTTATTCTAGGATTTTCTTTGGGTTAGATTTTGGGGTTGGATTTTTTTTTGTTGGGTTTTCATAGACTGATTTTAGTGGTTAATACCTAGTGCAGCCTGAACCTATAATGTGCTGTTTTCAGATAGACTCCATGCTCTTTACAAGGGTCTTGTCTAATTAGCCCTTTCCAATTTAGTTTTAACAAGATTCCTTATTCTTATGTTCTTCAAATTCTTTGAATTTTAATGTACAATTGTGAATTTTTTGCTTGCTCACTTCTTTAAAGATAGCAGTAGCTGGAGTATTTCAAGGTATTACTTCAATAACTTCTTGAACCACTGGCACTGTGCCTTGCTCAGAGCCACAAGATTTGCTGTTCCCTTTGTGGTTTCTTTAACCAGTTCTCTTAGAGGCAGCCACCTTGGATATGATTTTAAGTTCTCTACCACCACCTCTTGTGACAATTATCAGTTTTTGTGGGGCTATTTTCTCAATACTGCCATGAGATTGAGGCACGGTCGTACACATGGTCCCACATGTGTTAGTAGAAGCAGGGTCAGCCAACGTTATCATGCATGTCCAAACAGCTGCCATCTTGCTTAACAGCTCAGATGCTGCCTTCCTGCAAAACTAATGCAAATTTTAAAGCCTGATAAAAGATATCTTTTCACCTTAAATTTATGGAGAATGTTCTTATTTTTAATGAGCTCTAGTTTACACCAGACTGTGGATCATCCCTTTAATTCTGCCATCACATTACTTGAGCAGAGACAAGTGCTGCTTTGAAGTGTCATTGTGCTGTGGAAAATCTGACATGCAGAGCTGAGTGCAAGATGTAGCACTAAGAAAGTGGAAGATGTAGGCTCCCAGACAAGGATGTTTCTCTGAATTTTAATACACACCTGTATTTATTCTTCCAGTCCCTCTGATTCAAACATCACAATGTCTGTTTTGCATCAGAGAAATTAAGTCTTCTTTCATTTACAAGTTTCACAGGGAAAGTCTAAAGTAGGTCAGAAGACAACTTAATGGTGTGTTATTTTTTTCCACCAGTAAAAAGGAGTGAAAGAACCATCTTTTATGATCAATATGGTGCCATTCCCTTTTGTGTTAAAAGCTGGCTATTGCACTTTATGTCGACTCTGCACAGCATGTTCCATTACTTTAAAATCCAAAACTTTAATTACTGGATGGAGAACTTGAGAGGTTACCAAGATGTGCATTATTTGGAATTTGCCTAAGGATGGAAAACAAAGAAATGAAAGTTGTTTTAAAGAAAGAATAAGAATAAACTGACATTTAGATCATGCTTGGGCAACCATACCCTAATTCTCTATCCTATACTAATAAATGGTGCAGAGATGTAAAATAAAGGGAAGAAAAGTGGCCTTCCAGCTGCATTGACTATTAATAAGCTTAAAAGAATAATTAAAAAAACCTGATGATGTTGCAATGGAGAAGTTCCTGCTGCATAAGAAAATTCATTTGTACCTTAATGCATACTAAAGGATACATTGTTGAAAAACAATTAAACCTAATTGTTGAAATGCAGGAGTCTGGCAAAGTGAGGGTTATAGCATTAGTATGATAAATAGAGCCTTTTAATTAAAGAAACCCAAGGAATTGCACACCTTTGCAAAAGTTTTCAAGTGGACAGGAAAAGTACAGGTTTTCGGTAGTGTTTTCCTGGTGTGGTCATTTACAGCATTTTGGTGTGAGTCAAAATTAAAGGGTCAGAATTTTCAAACTGATATTATTGATCAGTGAATACCATTTTCTCAGGGGTCCCTCAATAGAAAAATCAAAGTTTTAGTTTAAACTTGAGTGTTCTGAATGATATTAAAGAGAATAGGTATTTGCAGGAATTGTGAGATGATCTCTTCCCATAGATTAGAATAGAATGAAGATTAGGATAGAATCATAAGATCCTTCAGGCTGACAAATGCTTCTAATTATCGTGTCCAATCATAAACCCAGGGCTACCAAGCTCACTACTGAACCATGTCCCTCAGTGTAACTTCTGCATCCATTTTAAATAGTTCCGGGGATGGTGATTCCTCTCTCCTGGGCAGCCTGTTCATTGGACCAGCTTTACAATATTTTCCATATGGAAATTTTTCCTAATATCCATTCCAAACTTCCTGTTGCAATTTGAGGCCATTTCCTCTCCTTTGATCACTTATTGCCTGGGAGAAGAGCCCAATCCTCACCAGACGAACCTCTCTGTTCAGGGAGTTGTAGGGATCAATAAGGTCTTCCCTGAGCCTCCCTTTCTCCAGGCCAAACACCCCCAGCTCCCTCAGCTGTTCCTCACCAGACTTGTGCTCCAGATCCTTCCCCAGCTCCACTGCCCTTCTCTGGACATGCTCCAGCCTCTCAATGTCCTTCTTGTAGTGAGGAGCCCAAAACTGAACACAGGACTCGAGGTGTGACCTCAGCAGTGCCCAGCACAGGGGGACAGTCACTGCCCTGGTCCTGCTGCCACACTATTACTGATTCAGGCCAGGATGCCCAAAACTTCCTGGCCACCTGGGCACAGCTGGCTCATGTTCAGCAGCTGCTGACCAGCACCCCCAGGTTCTTTCATGATGGATCACTTTCCAGCCGCTCTGCTGCAGTGCTGCAGGAGGTTATTGTGACCCAAGTGCAGGACCAGGCACATGGCCCTGTTGAACCTCAGCCCATGGATCCAGCCAGTGCAGATCCCTCTGCAGGGCCTTCCTGCCCTCCAGCAGATGAACATTCCCACCCAAACTGCAAAATGGCTGAGTGAGCACTGAACCATTGATAAAGCTATTAATCAGCACATTCCCAAGACTGACTTATCCCAGGTGGATATAACTCCATTTATCACCACTCTAGGCTCGACCATCCAGCCAATATTTACCAAGTATAGAGTACAACCATCCATGCCATGAGCAGCTAGTTTTTTCAGGAGACTATCCAGTCCTGCACTAGCTACAATTGTGGCATTTCTCTTCATTTTTCTCTTGATAATCTTACAAAGCCATATCATTGTTTTGTAAATATATTGTAATACAGCTATCACTTTAACTTAGAAAGATAGTAACTATGGTAATTTACAGCTGCAGGATCACTCCACCCTCTGTTGTCTTGGAGGGAACTTTTTAAGACAAAGTGTCATACCACACTGTGCATCAGAAAGTGGAGAACACAGTATTAATTTTCATTTATTCTGAGACTTTTTGTAGGCTGGACTTTTATTGGTATTAATTATTTAATGTACGTCATTAGCATTCATGAATCTAAACATGATATCTAATGGCACATATCATCAGTACTTAGGAGTCTAAATTTTATATTTAATGGAAGCAAGTTTGGGAGACTTAATTCCAGGTCCTAATTCATACAGTTGGCAGTTGTCACTATGATTTGTGGCACTTGGTGATTCCAATTATGGAAACCTAAAGCTCCCTTCTCCCTCTGGAAATCCATGCGTGACTACCCCAGTCTATCTCCCTTGTGTTGTGTGGGTAACAACAGGAACTGCCTTCACGAGACTCTTTATTGACTCAGGGAACATTAGATTAATTCCTCTTTCTATTTTCTTAAATCCTTATCTGTGTTTGTGTAAATTATTTTGGGGAATATTAAATTATTGACATAAGGAGTGATGTGCATTAATATAGTTTACCTAATGACTGGAGTTAACTGCCATTAGGTAAAAAACCCATTTACTTAATGGTGCTTTGTTTTTATTTTTATTTTAGTATTGTTGTCTAGAAAATAGCTTTTTAAAATTATTATCCTGAAGAGCTTAACATGTGAAGAGACTGAAGTGCATAAGCATTCTGTGGAGAAACCTATTGGTAATTAATACACTTCATACTTTTCCTTTCTGAGACACTTAGCCTAATGACTTATAGAGATGAGGCAAAAAATGTACTGTAATACTCTATTGTCTTCTGCTTTGTGTTTTAGATTGTTTATCTGTATATAGTGAGCTGTAGGCTGAGATGATATTGACTTCAAGAAAAATATACTTGTGATGATGTACATTTTTTAATGTTAGAACTGTCTTTTATCAGTCTCATCTGCAGGAAATAGAACAAGAATTGTCTCAATCAAGCAATGTGTCTGGCTCCCAAATGTGAGTTTATGTAATAGAACCAGGACCAAATCTCTTAACTGTAAAATAAATTAAATTATGAAAAGAATAAAATTTACCTGCCTTCCATTCAGAGTATTATGGTTTCAAATATACTACTGTCTTTCAGATAGACTTGTGTTCAACAAGCCTGCTCTTCATAGTTACAGCAGAAGAAATGTAAATTTTTCCTTTTCTAAAATAGAAAATAAACTGTTTTAATGGGAAATCTCTTATGAATCACACATTTATAGTTATATTTGATCCATTTAACTAGTTTAGAGATATCGACCATGGCAGACATGTTATGTTATCATATCTCTTTCATTCTCAGATAGAGCTTTAGAAACAAATATTTAAAAGAAAAATTGCTTGCAATCCCTAAGTAGGAAATGCTTCTGCAGGTTCTGTTCTTGTATCAGTATTGCACAAGCTTCAGTTGAGGGGTCTGTTTGTGTTGTGAACAGGAGTGGAAGAAGAAATATTCATGGTACCTCAGTTGCCAAAGTTGGTCAGGGCCAGCAATTTTTCTGTCCTGGAGTTATTTTTCATTACATTCTTGTTAGATTTATAAATGTTGAATCCTGTTTGCTTTTAAAATGTATTTTGTGATATATTCAGGAAGTAAGGTGACTATGCCTGACATTAAAATTTGGGAAATATGACTGACATTTCTACGTTATCAGGAAATTATTTCTACAAGACCCTTGAAAGAGGGGGTTAGTGGAAAAGATGCAAAATTAATTTCAACTGTGAATACACTGATGAATGTTGTTTACAGTTTTACAAGCTTATCACAAGTACATGCAGAGATAACGTGGATTTAATATGAATTGTTGAAAGCAGGCATGACCTAGTGCACATTAACGTAAGCAGCAATTCAGGATTTCTGCTTGTAGGAAAATATTGCATGAGGTGAGGACTGTACACATTCCTTTCGGAAACAAGTATGAAAACTTGCCAAACAATGTTGCACCCAACTCAGACACTGATAAAGCTCCTCCAAAGATTATAATTCTACTTCGTAGATTTCTACCAAATGATATTCACTTTGTTTACCCATTTAAGATTTCTAAACAAGTCTGTTTTCCTTTGCCCTCCAACTTAAGTTTCTGTGATGAATGTTTCAGCACAGGAGATATTAAAAAAATAAAGCAACAGATTAATAAGGGGTGTGATTCCTCTTTTCCTAAAAGACTTCTGCTAATGAGATTGTAGAAAACAATGAGTTAAGAATCCTGACTGTGACTAACTTTTATTAAAAACATCCATTCTGAGTGCATAAACATGTGTTTATACATAGTTTACCACAAATATAAATAAAGTTATATGCAAAATAGAGTTCACATGTTATTCTCAAGAAAAATAATAGATGTAAAAATGTGTGTATTATACCATGTGTATGAAATTAATTATTAATGTGACCTGAATATATTATGTTAGTTTGATATAGCAGCAGATTATATTAGTCTTTTTGCCTAAAGTCTCATGCTATGAAAATGCAAGGAAGGTTTTCAAGATGTTTGTAGCCTAACTTTTACATAGGGAAGCCTGAGGCTGTCATTACCACATGTTTTGTCACTGCAGCAGAAGGGGGTTTTGTAACCCAGGTTTTCAGGAATCACTAAGGAATATTTTTACCACTGACTTAAGGAGGTATGAGGAAATGTTCTGACATATTACTTTGTGTACATTAGAAGAGCAGACTCTGCACTAATCTGTTCATTGTCAGAGGAGAGCAAGGAAATGTGAACAGTTATTTTGGAAACATGAACTAGGGATCTGACATCTGAAGTAAAAATTATGGACCAAAAACCTGCTCAGATGTTGAGACTAAATGTTTAGAGCTGTCTAATCTTCCTGAGAAGCTCTCTTTTAAGTTTCTTTTAAGTTCTTGTCAGTTAATAAGTTGAATGTCATATGGCAGGCTCAGAACTGACCTGGTCTCTGTTTCTGCAAAACTAAGTCAGAAACTACACAGATTCATATCTAAATACCCATCCAATCTGTAAACTCTGAACATTTCTGGAACATGTCAGATGAAAGTAGTTTCTTATGAAAAAAAATGCTTATATTTATTTTAAATAATTTTTAAATATTTTAAGAATATGTTAAAATGCTTTTAGAGTATAAATCACTGTTACATAGTCTTTAACTTCTATATCAGTATCTTAATTGTCAGACTGTTTTACTAGGTAGTGGAACACCAAGGTTTGGTTTCACTTTCAAATAAAACTCTTGTCTCATTCTGAAAATGTGCTCTATCCAGAGTAATAAGTTTTTCAAGATTCTCCAAAATTAGGTAGAAAAAGAGTCTCTCAGGACTCATATGCCCTGAAGGACACCAAGTGAAAAGGATGTGATTCTTTAGCTTATCAAATTTTTCATGTTAATCAGAGGTTTGTCATTTCATTCTAGATCTCAAGTGTGCATCTGTTTTCACCAATTTAAAATGTATAGAAGTTCAGAAAGTAAGCCTTAGAGGCAGGTCTCTCTTCCTGATTATTTACCATAACCAGCAGGAAAATTATGTCTCTCCCTGTCTTTTGTCCCTTCATTCCTTAGGTTTCAGTGCTCTCATCTCACAGGAGCAATTGTCTTTGTCTTAGTCCAAAATGTTCATGTTCTGGGACAAAAGGAGAGAGATCCCTGAAAAGGTCCATGCCCAGTATTACCACAGAGCTGCTGAGACTTTGGGGAGGGGTGGGATTGCAGCCCCAAACAGCAACACTGTGGTTCTGCTGAGAGCTCTTTGATTCTTCTTCCTGAGGCGTCACCACCTCACATTGTCCATAGAATCATAGAATGGTCTGGTTTGGAAGGGACCTTAAGGATGATTTAGTTCCAACCCCTTTGCCATGGGCAGGGACACTTTCCAGTAGACCAGGTTGCTCAGAGCTCCATCCAGCCTGGCCTTGAACACTTCCAGGGATGGCACATCCACAACTTCTCTGGGCAACCTGTGCCAGTGCCTTACAACACTCACAGTAAAGAATTTTTTCCTAATTTTTTTCCATAATGGGGTGCATGCAGCCAACACAATGAAGAACAGAAGCAAGTATGTGTAGCTGTTTTCCCGGGACGTATGGAAGAGGAATGTAAGCACCCTGAGTTTCCCTGGGACATCTGTATCTCTTACACAGTGACTGGATGCTTAACACTAGGGTTTGGTTTCACACTGAGTTGCAGACACTTGAAATTTTGCATGTTGCAGTGGTCTGTGTAGAGCTATGATTACAACTACAGATTTCTGAGCCCCAGAGGGAGGTGTTCTGGCAACTGGGTTATTCTACCCCATGTACTATACTGATTTATGCTTTAGAGCCTGTATTTTCATTTCTCTGTGACCACATCTTGACTCCATACAGAAATTATGTGCCTTAAATTTTTCATGCAGTAGATGGAATAGTTTCCCTTTGATGAGTATTTAAAGAATACAATTGTCCTAGATATGTCTTAAGTAGGAGACCGGTTCAGGGGAAATGTAATGCAGCCACTGCCAATTTGAGAGATCCTAATGTCATGCAAGAATGAGTTAATATGGACTTAAATATATCTGAAAGCAAACACACTTAATGATAATGACAAGTACTTATGCAAATGAACTGCTAATACTCATCCAGCCAGAGGTGATTAAGTCTTTTAGGCCAACTGGAGATTTCACCCAGCAGGGACTATAGGGTAAAAGACAAAGGTTTAAATAACTTGAGGGGTTATAGCTCTAGTTGCTGCACTTAAGACACATTTCTCTGAATTATCCTTCCTTTAATGCCTCTTCCCTTCCCCCAAGAAGGAGGTCACTTCAGTTACCTTGTAAATCTTTTAACCTATACATTTTAAGGCCTGTAAGAGCACTGTAACCTATCCCAGGGTGATATGCTGGTATTAAATAGACTGGAATAATGAACGGACCTAAGGGATTATCTAGTCTGATACTTAATTATGTAGACTAGGATCAAGGGAGAGGAATGGAGGAATTACATCTGTCTCTCACTCCTATAGCGTATGTCCACAGAAAACAGTTATTGATACATTTCTATTAAAAACCTTGCACAGGCAACAGGGGCTTGAGTGAAATTTAGGTCTGTGTATTATGGTGAAAAGAAGTCTTCAAGCAAAATGAATTACCTTATCTGAAACAGGGAAAAGGAAAATTATTAGCTGCTGGAATTCTGCTGTAATAGTTCTTTTTTTTATTCGCAATACTTTACTTAGTGTATCATTTTTATCTGGTGTTATCATACAGTTGGATCCTATTGGAACCCCTTGTTTTGTATTTCATTGGTGAAAAAAATCTGTTCTTCCCTGAAGAGGAAGGTACAAAGGCATCTGTAAAGACAAAATAGCATATTTAGTGATTAAATGTTGGTTTAAGAAAAGAGGTTGGATATTTTTGCAGCTATTTAAGGCAGAATTGGTTTGTAAGAATATATCCTCTTCAGATATATTCGTTTATATAAACACATACATACTCATTTTAGTATAAATTATCCAAGTTCTGCTTGCCATTGAAGGCTATTTTACTAAATATTTTCCAGTCAGGCAGAAATTGGGTGCTTGGTACATGCAGCCACTTTAAACCTTTACTCAGAATTATTATTAACTGATTTGTGCTATTGTGACCAGTAATTCAGGAAAAAATAGTTGTACAGGCTTACAACTCAACAGCTTCAGGAAAAAGACAGTCCTTAACAGGTGTTATCAATCAGTCCTCAATCTGGTCTTCATAGCTGGGAGAAGAGGATCCAGCTGTCTGAGGTTTTCTGATTAAAAATTCCTTCTTAATAATCTCCCAGTCTTTTGCTTGTGCCCACACATGTTTAATACTTTTCATTGGGCTTGGGGAAATGAATGGATTAGTAGTATCATGCGTCTGAGTCAGTAAGTTAATTAAAGGCTGCATGTATAAAATGGAACAATGAATTATTTAGTGGATAACAAACATGATCTAAAATTCCATTTACTCACATTTCAGGTCAATTTTTAGTTTCAGAATCCATATACCAAAACCTAACACTTTTGCATATTGCTAAAAGTAAATGTTTGCAAACACCACACTTGCTAAAGTTTCAACTGGAAGTCTGTTGAGGGCTTTGTGTCTTTACATTTGGGATGTTTGCTTTCTTTCCTATTCCCCATCCCCAGAGAAATTTCAGGCAGTGGTGAGAAGAGAATTGTTTGTCTGAAGATCAGCACTAAACATAAAGCAGGTTATAGATTTGGACCCAAATTGCTCACCATGTCTTGTTTGGAGATTCTGTGCTGATTTTGCTATGGCTTTATACTGAACCGTCTGAAACTATAGAGATCAAAGCCCTGATCCAAATCAAGATCTGAGTTTCACAACACAAAATACATATATGCTCATTCACACATCCTTGTGCTTGTTTTTCAAACATCTAATTAAGGCAACTTGGCGGTTTTATTCTGTGCAGAACCCTACAGCAGAAAGGTTTCTGTTGATTTCACTGGGACTTTTGCCAATGCCATGGTAAACCTAGACAGAGCAGTTTCCTACAAAAGGGTTTAATTTCTGGCCATTTAAAAAGTACTATGGACCGGTTTTACTGTAACACATACTTTTCTGCACCTTTATCATCATTCTCAGTATGAAAGGCCTTGTAAATCTGCAAGACTGAGTTTCAGCAGTGCATTTAATATATGGTGTCCTAATTAGAAACAACTCCATAGTGTTTTTTTTATTTAGAGCCAAAAGAGGCCACTGATCTATTGCTCACAATGACTGGCATCCATTTGATGTAGGAGAGTGAAATATCTATTTTCTGAATTCAGTTTATGCAATGTAGTATTTCTTTTAATAACTGAAATCAGTGGTAGATACTTATAAAGAACCTGACTAATGGAAGTAGTATTTTCAATGAGCCATTATTTAAAGAAAAATCTTGAATTGCCAAAGACTTGGAAGACCATAATATTTTATCTTCTTGCCCATAAAGTTTTCTAAGGATTGAGATTCAAAATTTTGACAGGATTCAAGAGGCCTGGCTTCCTGAATGTTTTGAGTTTTCATGTCTAAAAGCTTTACTTCTTCAAGAAATTTTAAGCTCTGCACTTGCTTCTCACTTCTGAAACTCTCCTACTCAAGCTCCTACACAAGAATGGCAAAAGGTTTTTTCAGAAGCAGAATTCCACTTAAAAGGTAATTGTTTCTAGATTATTAAGTACTTCAGAATATTTTTTTAATCCCAAATGAGAATGCTGGCCAAGTTCATGTGCATCTTCCTTATTTTTCTGTCCTAGCAATGGTATATCAACTATGACACAACCTTGGAGAGAAATTTATAGAATTCTACATACCTGTCATTTGACACTGAAGCAAAAGTGAGAAATAAAATATTCTTCTGACAAGAGTGGTATCTTTTTTCCTTTGCATATTTCCTCTCCCAAACCATTCTAGAAGTTGATCATTTTTGCAAAAAGAGATAATTATCTAGATTTTATTTTAAAATTTTTATTATCCACCCTTATTGACTCATAGCTATCATACTCTAAAAACAATTCAAAACCCTCTTAATATGATATTAAGCAAGAAAAATCTTTATTCAAGATTAGAATTCAAAATGTTTCTTTAAATTTACTGAAACATATAATAACAGAGACTAGTTCACAAATACTGGAGAGGTTAATATTAAGCTTTATTTTTAACAATTTATATTTAGGAATTTATTTTCCTGCCTCATTATGCAGGAGAAATGAGTGTAGGATGAGTCAAACTTTCATAAGGTGGTGGAGTTTTTGTCAGCTTTTATTCCTCCAGAGGAAGTATCTGGGGGAAATGGATAATTACAGTGCCAATTTTTATTATCAAAATAATGTGCAAAATTTATGACCTGATAAATCTGTCCTTGGATGGAGATTCTCATTTTGATAATCCCCCTAAAATGAGTAATAAAGCACCTCTGATAGTAATAAACCATTTTTCTTTGACATTTCATGATAAGTGTAACAACAAATAAAGGAGGAACTTCAAAGACTGCTTACTTCAAAAGCTCTATAAAGTCCATTTGAATAAAATCCATGACTTTCATAAAAGTGGTGTTGAAAATGTCATGAATTAAATTAATGGTCTACATCTCCTTGCTTCATATTGTCTGTATTTTAATCATAATTTATTCTTCCGCACATCCTGCATGTTGTTGATTGAAGGAAATATTAAATCCAGCTGAGCTTTAAGCAATTTTAAAAGGAATGACTGAATATAATTATACTTGTTAATAGTCCTGAATCTGCTTTTTTATTTGCTGCTGTCTGTCATATAACAGATCAGTAAGCTTTGCTTTTTATAACTATCATTAATCTTTCACAAAGATTGAAAGAATATCCATTCTATAACTATATTTTGTTAGCCTTCTTACCATAGCCTTGTTTAAATGTTCGTAGTATACCAGGAAAGTGAACCACTCAGATTTGATCAACTTCCAGGGAAAAAACAAATCAACTTTTTTGAATAAAACAAAATAAATTTTTCATGTTCCAGTTACAAAGAAAAGCTCATTTGAGAATAGGTTGAATTGATTCTGAAACCAATCATTTCAGAGCATAATGTTACTCAATAGTTATGAAGAGCAATGGCAATGTAGACCACAGTGTCCTCTTCGTTATTGCTCTTTGAAACCACATATTTTGTGTATGATGAGACTTTTTTTGGTAGCGTTTGTTATGTTCAGAGGAAAATTAAGGTATTATAGATTATCCTCAGTTGGAAGGGATCCACACAGGTCATCGAAGTCCAATTCCTGGCCCTGAACAGGACATTACAAGAACCCCACTGTGTGCTTGAGAGCATTGTCCAAACACTTCTTGAGCTCTGTCAGGCTGCTGCTGTGACCACTCCCCTGGGGAGCTGTTCCAGTGCTCAGCCACCCTCTGGGTGAAGAACCTTTTCCTAATACCCAATCTAAACCTCCCACAACACAGCTGCAGGCCATTCCCTTGTATTCTGTCACTGGTCATCAGAGAGAAGAGATTAGTGTCTGCCTCTCCACTTCCCCTCCTGATAGTGCTGAAGACCACAGTGAGGTCCCCCCTTGGTCTCTTCTCCAGGCTGAACAGACCAAGTGACCTCAGCCACTCCTCACACTTTTTTCTTCAAGTCCCTTCATCTTCTTCGTACTTCTTCTTCTTCTTGGATACTCTGATAACTCTCTATCTTTCTTGTATTGTGGCACCCATTTTGGGTGGCACCCATTTTGGGTGGCACCCATTTCATTTCTTCCATTTTTACCTCTTTCTCTACTCCCCCACTATGGAGGAATTTCTTCTTTGTTAGTTGAGCATTATGTGACATAAAGCAGTGGGTTGGTATGAATCAGAGCCACACGTGTAAGGTCCATTAGTGTAGATATACAGATCACCAAGGGTTTTTCTTTCCTTCCAAACTATGAAGGTCTTGCTTTCTGTTTTGGTCACTCACACATTATATTTCAGGAAACGCAGTACTGACAATCATAGAAACAGATTTAAAGTGAGTTCTGTTGCATTGTAGCATTATGCACAGCATGGGTTGCAGAATTTGCCCTAGGAGACAGCCAGCATTAGTGACCTGTTGCTAACACTGGCCAGCCTACAGGTGCTGAGCTGTGTAATGATAGCTCATGTAAAATTAATCCAGGGGATGCTTCCTCTCTTGTGATTCCAGTAAAGACAAGGCTTTGTCTAATTTCTTTACTCAGTTCTGGCTGGCATGAGCTTTCCATTAAGAAACCATTGGTTCTTCTGGGCCTTGTCTGTACCAAATTTTATGTGTTACCCCTTCTGTCTTTTCTCTAGATATTGTTAAGCCTCTTTCCCAAGGAAAGAATCTTATGTGAGCTGTCTGCCAGGAGGCAGTCCTTTCTCTCGATCCATGTTCAGGCTCTACTAATTTGCAATATCAGTCCCATTTAACAGAGGGAGAAAAACTTAAAAGAAATATGTGTTTTGGAATTCAGTGTGTTCATAGATATCAGTGTGGTCAAAAGTGCATCTTAAAAAACTGCATTTCTGTAAGAAAAGCATCTGAGCAGTGGATAGACCTCTGGTGAAGAGGGACAACAGTGGGAGTGTTTGTTGGTGTCCTAAGGAAAAAAAGGATCAAGAGTGCCCTGCCAGAGAGAGGGCCTGCTCATTGGGATATTTGTTCTGTCATGTACTGCAGAATATCACCACACACCATGACTGCCAGGGAAGCAGTTTACTCCACATCAAGTCCCTCCAGCATTTTCACCGATCATTAAAATCTCTCTCCCTTTTTGCGAGAGTAACAATTAGAGCTATGAAGAAGTGTAGAGATCCCAGTGAGCTCCACTGGGCTGTAGGCAGGACAAGCAGGGAGGTGGAGCAACCTCCTCAAGCTCTTGGCTGAAGTGAGAACTACCAAGACTGACTCATTGCATCACCAGGATCACTGCTTCTGCTAATGGAAAGTATATTTGCAGGTGTGCCCATAAACGGTGACTTTCTGGAGCCATGGTACCACTGGCTGTGTGATCTACCAGGGGATTTATGAGAGATCTGCATTATATTTCATTATATATTTACCTCCTTTTTCTAGCGTTGTTTTGTTGAAGGTTTGTATGTGTGTGTGTGTAGGATGCATTAATGTGCATATTGCTATTTTTTATAATCTCCTTCCCAATCAGTCCTATTGTTTTCCATGCATTTTCTTCTTGCATGTCATTGCTGGCACTGATGGTGATTTTTTTGTCAAATTTTTATTTTATCTAGAGTGATAAAATTGGAAAAAAAACCCCAATTGCATAAGAATGCTAGGACACACTGCATCAAAACTAGTGCTGTGTTATTTTCAAATAGCAGATAAGTTTTCTCACTAAAACTGACCTTGCAATTCATCCACTGGGGAGCTAGATAATGCAACTACACCCTTTGAGATTATAATTACTGCTGTAGTAATGTTGGACAGATATTTATCTGATTCTTTTCTCAGAAGGAATTGATATCTTAATATAGTATTCTCAGGCTACATTTCTGTTAAAAATATTAACAAATTTCTTCAAAAGTCATATTGAGCCACAGAAGTTCCCTTAAGAAACCTCACCACATAAATATGGTAACTGAATCCTTGTGCAGTTCAGCTACGGAGCAGTGATATACCAATGCCTGAATGTTTCCTTGAGATCACATTAGTTTCCTCTTGGGATAGCTGGAAAAGGTCAAGATGCATAAAGTTAAAGAGGGAATAACAAGGAAACTGATCCCATATGTCACCAAATAACCTTTCCTATTCTTAAGTGACTCCTTCAAATTAACGTGGTCAGACGTGAACCTAAACATGCCCATGGTTTTCTGGTAAGACTGACAATGTCTTAGAAGGTTTGTGGCACTACAGGTACCCTTTTTGTCTGTGAATTTACTGAGTACTAAGTACTGCTTTGTCTGCCACTGGAAAAGGCTGTCAGCCTTTGTGTTTAGCCTGAACTCTACTCCAAATATATTCCAGAAGAGATGCAGGGGGGGAGGAGTGTGGTGAAAAATGGTGGTTTGCAGCATAGATACAGAAAAAGAAGGAAGTTTCAGGTTTCTTGGGCAGTTCTTCAAAAATGTTTCAACCAATATCTCTCACAAAACCTAAGAAATATGATAACCTAAAGAGAACCCATCAATTTAGATACTATCAATGCCATAAAGCTCTACATACTGTCATTTGGGGAAGGGTTGCCATTTTTTTATTTTTTTATGATGTCTCATTTATGATTTCTCCTTTCATTTTTGTAAAATTATTTCTCTCTACAAATTTAATTTGTTTATATTCTGTGTAAAGTACAAGGCTGTAAATGTGAAACATAGTTTTAAATGAAAAAGGTCTTGTACAGATAATTTGCAAGGTATTTTGGGGGGGTTTATTTTGCATTTCTATGTGAGTTATGTAGGTGCAAGAAAAATTTATGTGAAAAGGAAGATATTTTGTACAGTCAAGTGTTTCAAGTCAAAGATGTCACCAGTTATGAGCTTTCTATGCTACTTCATATTATTCTGCCACCATCATTTTGTATTCGATGTTCCTTTAAATAATCACTTGAGGAAACACTGAAATCAGCTAATGAACAGTGTGCTTTAAAGTGCCAAGTGTGTCTTTTTAATAGGTATCTGTGTCATATAGGGTAGTTTTGTACAATACACCGACTCTGACTTTATAAAGACGGGAATTATGAAATAGTAGTTTTATTGTCATATTTCACTGTTTAAAATTAGATGTATTTTATGGAACTGACATTGGGGTTTTTTTGTGTGTACAACTTTGGCTCTGCATATTTACTTTTTATGGGCTCTGCATGGAGAGAAAATGAGAAGGAATGTGTATTCTTTCATTTACAATTTAGAAAGGGAGATGTGCCAAGAAAACAAAGAAGTGAAAAAGAATGATGTGTGTAAAACCAAGGAATCCAGAAAAGGACAAATCTGCTATTGTAGGGATGAGTGCTGAACTCCTAAATATCACAAGAATGACTTGTCATGTTTAAATTAAAATAGAAAATTTTACTCTTCTTTTCTCATGTAATTGAAATATTGTGAGAAGAAATCCCAGGCTGAATTGATGTAAATTTTGCACAATTATACAGAAACAAGAAGTCCTTGTATTCAAGTTTTTACAAGTAGAATAGCCTAAGCATGAGCCAGATTAACACTGTTATGTTGAGCCATAATGTGCAAAAATGTTATGTTGAGCAAAATGTGCAGCAAGGCTGAAATATATTGTTGCCAGACAGTAGTAGGTCAGCCCCCACCATAGATCTTAAAATATTATTAACAATAGTTAAATAATGGTAACCATCATTGGTACAAACCTTGTGCTTGTGAGTAAATAGCTAAGTACAGAAATTAAAACTTCCTTAGTTTAGAGCTTTTTTGTCACTATTACATCTTACTTCCTGTGAGAATTGGTATAAACTATGTCCTTATTAGATGATGAGCTAAAATACGTCCTTTTGCAAAATCCAAAATAATTTGGTTTTTGTTTGTGGTTTTTTTTTTCCTTTTAATTAATTCCTAAGCAACAATATGTAGAAGTAAAAGCCCAGCCCCAGTGACATTGACTATGTGGCTGTTTTCAGCTGTCATTTTTGTGTTTTAGCCCCAATGTAAGACACTATGACTATGTGATATTGCTAAATTGATGCCTTAAATGGCTACCTAGAAACAGAGACTAGACAGGAATAAAGGAGGGATTTATTTGAAAGGCTTTCAGATGTACACTTCGAACTCCAGAGGGTCCTGCCTCAGTGCATCCCAAGTGGATGACAGGTCACAAATTCTTCACACTTTGACATCAGCATAAANACTAGCAGTACAGGATTTGAAAAACATAAAAGTTAAAACCTAAGGCATCAAAATAAGAAAAGTAACAAATTGAGCACTGCCAAGAACTAAGGCCCTATTAAAGTGTCATCTACACACCTTCCCTTAACAAAAGATTTATATATCTTATATTTATTATATATAAAAATCCCTTGCGTACTACCCAGGAAGAAAGTAGGCCCAAAGATGAGTGTAAAACACAAAGTAAAAACCATTTGAGATTTCTTTTGCTTTGTGATAGTCACTGTATTTTTTATCATTGGCCAGACCATAAAGTCCTTTTTGACTTTTCAACATTTTTTGATCCTGTGTGCAGTTAAAGCTTGAGTACATTTATTCAGCTTTAATTTAGTTCTGCACAACCCCAGGCAAACCCAACCCCAGGAAAACCCTGAGCGTGGCAGATGTGTGACAGAGTGGGCTCTTTGTTGCCATTTAAGTAGATTTTTACCATACAGAGTTAGGCATCAATCTCGGGTCCTCAGAATTGTGGTCTGAGGGTATCTTTGTCTTCCTGCATCAGGGTATTATATTCGTAACCACATGCTTGAAATTGTACTTCCAGCAAATGTAAAGAAATTTGAAGTCTTTGATAATCTATACTTACTTAGATCTAATTTCAGATCAGTGTGTCCAGTATTCCCTCAGATATGCTTCTATTTTTCTTCACGAACAAGTACGTGTTTAGTGCTGCTTACACCCACTGAGATGTGATCCGCAGGTTCTCCTGGGTGAAAGGAGGGGAAGGGGTCTCGGATCTCAGGAGGGGCTGGTTGGCCATAATAGCAGGACTGAGTAAAGTGACCTGATATACCTGAGTGAGCGCATTTTGTGCGTCCCTTTGAAGTGACTCTTCATCGTGATAAAATGAAAAAGCATTTTTTTCAAATCCTCTGGCCTGTGGCATCTCCTTTCTGCTAACAGAACAGCTATAGTTTTTACTATTCCCCTTTTTCTGTGTCTTATTTGGTACAAACTTCTCCCCCCAAACCACTGCGCTCTACTTTCCTGTTTGAAATACAATGGATCCTCTTTCTTTTACAAATGACATAAGTAATCAGCTTCTGAGGGGAAAAAATCGAGACAGTTAACACATATTCATTACCGGGAGTGTTGTGCAGACTGCATTTTTTCCTCACAAGATTGATTAATTAAATATTTATGAAAGAGAAACACCTGGCATACTTCCATAAACAAATAGGTCTCCTGTGGGTTTGCCACAGCTGAGGAGAGTTTTGAGGGACCACAGGGATCTCAGGGTAAAGACTTCCTCACAGCTTGAGTTCTTACACATTGCTGTTTCTCATAAATATGCACCAACACACAAATAATTTCTATTTTGAAGGCAGAAAGTGCAATATCAACAGATGAAATCTAAAAGACAGCCAAAGAGAAAGGTAAAGATTAAGCAGAACAGAAGTACTGTATGTGGGGAAAATGGCTCGTTTTTATTTATCTAAGTAAAGTCTAAGAGGCTCAGACAACTGGGCCTCCTTTTTCAGGTATTTATCTAGGGTTGGTAGTTAAATACTGAAAGCCTTAGACTGAAAAGATCTGTTGAAATCTCAGGGCAAGGGTTAAAAAATTATGCAAGACACCTAAAAGTGGGAAATTCATTCTGTTCACTATTTCAGCTGCTCTTCCAGATGGATCTGCTTTATAGATACTTCCCAGACTCTTCATCTTCAGTGGAATGTTTTCACTGGTATGTCACTTCTTTGAAAATAAAAATAATTGTGGCACTGACTTCAGCTGCAATTTAGCTGGCATGATTGCTTTTATCGACCACTGCTTTACTGTGGCCAGTTTCCTACAAGTGATTGTTTTAGTTCTTGGGAGTGGAAGTAATGTAGCTGTTAGTGTCAAATTCTTGTGCAATATCTTCTACATGTGCTTACATGCCATGTGCTTGCTGTATGTTGTATTATGCTTCATCATTCTCTAGCTATGATTTTTTTTTGGGGGGGAAACCTTAGAAATTGGCCAGCTGCACTGAAACTTAGACGTTTAAGGTTCAGCCTATGTGGGAAATGATCAAGCCATTTTAACTGTCTTGTGTTGCTGAAGCCAAAGTCTAAAATGACTTATTGGGACGAGAATTTCTGATATTGGTCAAATGCTAATTTATTTCTCAATCTCAAAAACAGCAAAATATATAGGTTCTCAAAATTTTTAAAAGCAATTTATAAAAAAAGTGTAACTATTTTAATTTGGTTTTTGTTTTTTGCCACAGATGGACAAATATTAGAAAAACTCAAACCCTTTTTCATTTTTAAATTCTAAAAGAGAAAAGATTGTTTATAAAAGAAAAAGGTGATTTTGAAAGTTTGGATTGTTAATCGTTGAAATAATACAGATCAAATTTGGATGTATTTTTATTTGGTTTGGAGAAGGGGGGAGTTTGTTTTGTTTTGGTCAATAGATTTCCTACCAGTCAGTTTATTGTGTTTGATTGGAGTGTTTCCAAGATGTGAATTATTTTAAGGATTAAGATTGAGAGGATCATAAACCTGTCAGTCTATTTAGGAAAAGAAAAAGTGAAGGTTTTTTGATGAAGTTCTGCAAACACAACTGGTTTGTAGTGATAAAGTCCAGTGATGTGTATAATAATGTGGAGATAAAGCAGGACTGTGTTTAGTCTTAAGAGTAGGTAGCACTTTGTCTTCTAGATAACCTCAATAAGGTGAAATGGTTTTATTGCTAATCCTATGAAATTCGGTCAAAAAGTTAATGAAATGAATACGAGCTTTTTTATGAGCTGCAATATATCAGAGCTGAGGTTTTACATGTTTTTATTTGTATTGTACATGCTTTAATTATGAGTTTTTGGGGAAGGTTTGCTAATAGAGAATGCAGAATCACCTTTTACGTGCCACCACTTTTTGCCAGGGTAATCACTTTTTTAATTAGTTTCACATATTTTTTCCAGAAAAAATAAGCAATTATATGGAGTATATCTCAATGTAATACATTTTCAATGGGTGATTACAAAGACTTATTTAATCTAGAGCAAACTTCTTATGCAGCTGCATTTTTCTTTGCTTTCCCGAGGCATCCATTATAACAGCATAATTCCAGGGTTAACTTGTTCCTTTAACAAAGGTGTCGAGCCTATATTCTGTAAAAATCTAAAATCACTCTTTGAAATTAATGTGCATGCTGGATGTCTGAGGATTGGAGAATTCAATCCTTAATCATCAAAAATGTATTGCAATTGTATATGGTGAAGGTCTTAAATGTCCTGACTAGAAAGAATATTAATTCTGAGTGGTAGCAGATAGATCTTGATTTAATGAAATGTCTTTATTTCCTGCTAACAGAAAATGATCACAGGATTGTTTAAAAAGGATGAACCATTGAAATCACCTTGTTAGACATAAATACTTAATAACATCCACTATAATGAGATAAAAAGTGATGGTAGTGAGGTCAAGTGTGAGAAGGAGAGAGTTCAAAGACAGTGTAGACCCTTCAATATAATATAACCTAATTTTAAAGGGGAGAAAGGAAATGCATTGCTTGATGAGAAGAAAAGCCTTGTGTAAGCTTGATAAATATTAAGGGTTTGTGTGTAATGAGAAATGGAATCTGATGAATGAAATGTCATGGTAAAATCATTTTAATCAATAATGGAATGTGACATTATTCAGACCATAGTAATATGTCTTCAGCTTTTTATTCTTTCCTGGTGGTATACTTTCCTTTCTTTTTTTAAAATAGTTTTGGTGTTTTGGGGGTGTTTTGTTAGCTTGAGATTGGTTATGATAATGTAGTGTACTTCTGCAGCAAAAATATTGAATGTGTAATGTCACAATTCTATACATAAGCCTAGGAAAACAGAGGTAGTATGTGAAATAACAGCATTTTCTAGGAATACTTACGTGTTCAAAATTAATTTGCTTTTTTCCCTGCTCCCCAGATGATACTTTTAAATATAAAATTCTGATGGGATTACAGTAGATGTCATGTTTGTAGGGAGTGCTTGTTCAGACTCCTGTGTAATGTAATAATAACCCCAGTGTAAGTAACTGTGGATAAATTACACACTATTGCATGCTAGTTGCCATTTGCTTTGTTCCAGTGTTTATTTTAGCATAATAAAATGAGATTTTTTTTCATTATTGAGATCTTGTGGTACAGCAGTAACAATGATGACTTTATAATGCCTTTTGATGGGAATGCTTTGTCAGCCTTATGGACTATTTCATCTGAAAATGCTGGACTTAATTTTGAGCATTAAGTAGATAATCTGTCAGTTTACCTTCGTGATATCATGGAGAAACTAACTGAAAAACTTCACTGTAGCTCCAGGTTTGTTTTTTACAAGAGCAGCTTTAAGATCTCCTGATTCCTACTTTTGCTCACGAGACCATCTTAATGTGGACCTTTGTGAACCTCCCAGCTCAGATTTTGGAGCATATAGCAGACAAAATCTACATTTCACATCCATTTATAACTGTTTGTAAGCTTTCTAAGAGTCCTGGTGATGAGCAAAAGAATCCAACCAGGAAGAACTATGGAGTGACTGTATCTCTAGGAAAAAAAAATTGTTCCTTAATATTGGAAACTTACCTGCCTTTAGAGCATCTTGGATGTTGATTCTAGAAAAATAGATTGAGACAAAATCTTTTGAGGGCCTTGAGCTGTTGTCATACTACAACAGTCACATTTATGCTGAAATCAGACTGGGAGAAGTAATACAGAAAACTACTAAAGCAGAACAGGGAAAAACTTATCCACCTGTTACAGTGTTACTTGTTTGGGTTTTTTTTAAATTTATCTTCCTGTATTTGTTTAATGAATTTCTTACATTTTGAAAAACTAAGATAAAAATTGTTCAGCACAGTGTTTCACCAAAGTAAAACAGTTGATAAAGGACACCTTGTAAATTCTTACCTATTTTTTGTTAGTTTGAGTGTTAGCAACTTTTTATTTGGCAATGCTTGAATTGATATTTTTCCTTTATTGTAGTGTCAATATGGCCTGAATATACTCCATATATTAATACCAAGTGCTTATTTTTTTTTGATCAATTTGACTTAATGTCATTCATATCATTAACATTTTGCAGAAATAATATTGACGAAAGTCATTGATCCCTCTTGCAGAAACCATTGTATCAGTTGTACTGAAGACTTGCAAAGGTTTGATCCTTTTTTAGCCACAAAAAACGTTTGATATTGTCTATAGGCTCAACACAGCCAAGCTTAAGTAATCGTTGACTGAGACATGGGGGAACAAAACCCAGGGACAGGAATGAATTTGGAAACACTGGGCTTCAGTGAGCAGTCCTGACCCACTCAGGCACAGGCACCTAATTTCTACACCAATTTTGCTGTAGAGAGCACAAAAACAGTGTTAGCCAGGCCCCAAATTGGTCACTGTTTTGACAGTTGAATTTTAATCTCTGTACAAAGGTTTTTCTCTCTCTGGGGTTCTGGAAATGGCAGCACAGGAGACACCATTTCCCTCCCTGATTTTGCCATTTCCAGCCTAAATTAACTGTTTCAGTGGGAGGAAGGGAGAGGTGCCCCTGTATGGTGTTCCCCCACCCTCTTTTTACCCCCTTTGCCTGCTAAATCCTGACCACTCCCTCGGGTTTCTCCTGTTGGTCTCTGAGGGACCCCAACTCTGCCCCTCCCTGGTCCCCATGAAACTCCAAACCCTCTACCTTTCCAGGTCTTCGCCTCTGGGGACCTGCAAGCTATCATGGGAAAAAAAGATCTTCCATGCTCTCCTTGAGGAAACCTCTTCTGAATCTCCTTTACTGCTGCCTTGTTGCAAAGAGCAAAGATGCCAGGGGTGGCCCTGTGGTTCCCTGGCTGGTGAAGGCACCAAGCCTTCAGAGGGAAGGTTTGGAGCACAAAGAGCTGACCTGGGCTGGGCAGAAACACTCTTTTGTGGCACTGCTTGCTGTTTGCCACACCACCAAAAAGCTGGCAAACCACAACACCCTTGTCTTCCTTTGTCTCCTGCCTGAGGAGTCTGGAGAAAGGGAGCATCCCTTCCCCTGACTGCCTCCCCATGTGTCACCAGGGCTGGTATTGGGACAGTCGCATTTGCAAACATACTTTTAATGTTTTCTGAATAATAAAAATATGTAAACACAAAACTCCAAAGTAAAACCCCACTTTCAGAGGCATATAATGTGTAATGCCTCAGAGTGATATAAAAATATTGTTTGGTGGCTAACATGTGAATTGCATTGTCCATGCTGTTGCAAACTAGCACATTATCTATTCTTTCAGGGAATGCCCACTAAAAATTTGCTTAGTGTTCTCTAGCTATGGACAAAAATCTTTAGGGTATTTATAGCTGCATCTCATTAATACTCCTGTTAAGAGAAATATAGTGTTTTGTTTTGTGAGGTTTTTTTTAAGTTACAGGTTAAAAATCGTGTAGCTTGGAGATTCCTATTACAAAGCAGGTAGACCAAATGTGTCTGCTTTCTTGTAGGGAGGCAGAACAGAGAAATTAAATAAACTTTTGTTGTTAGGAGGCAAGTTGGATTTTTTCCTATTACATAAAACGTCATCTGTGATGTGCTTTAAGGATAAAATTCAAACCTTAAAATGTTATTTGTTGAACTTAAAAATAATTTTCATATTATGCGTGGTTCTACTGTTGAAGATGTGGCAGTTCTAGGCATCACTACAAAAAAAGGAATAATTACAGACAGACATTTTTAAAGTTAATCTATGTGGAAGCTAGAAAGTCGTTGAGAAGAGTGATAGTAAAGTATAGATAGGTTCTAAACAGTTTGTGTAGGCATTGAGAAGTGCTTTTTTCCCTTTTTTTGTTTTTAGTTTGAAGTCAAAGTTCTTAGAAGAATTCCTGCATAAACATAAATAAGCACATGTAGTAAAAAGAAGGGAAAAAAAGAAAAAAGTATGAGTCTGTATGTTTCAGCATTAGAGCGTTAGGCTTGCATTCTGGTTAAAATAGAATTTTCTACCCAATCCCTGACCAAAATAAAACCTTTCTTGGAACTGGGTATGTGAGACACACTCACAAACAAACCAACCACACACACACCTCACACACCACACACACTCACACACACACCTCACACACACACCTCAGACACTCACACACACACTCACACACACTCAATGAGCTCTGGATAGCAGGCAGGCAGTTGGAGACACGAGAGGGGCTTTGGTACAGCCATCCACTGCCAGTTTATGCACCTCGACCCCTGGGCAACCAGGGGCCAAATGCCTGGAACAATATGGTGACCAGGGTTCGAATATGGGGCAGAAAAGGGGCAGAGAGAGCATCAAGGTCCAATGGGCTGTGGGCACAGGGGTGAGCAAAGGCAGGGATAAGGTCTAGAAGGGAAGCCGCAGAACGGAAAAAGGGGTGAGGAAAGCCAACAGGCTAGCTGAGATACATAGAACTGAGGGACATTAAGTAATGTGGCAAAGCATTAGGGGCAGGCTTTTTTCCATGCTTAGTCTTTTGCTTCAAGGGCTTCTTTCCAGGACATTGCAATAGTGGGTTCCTGGGTCTCCCCGGGTCTGAGTTTAGGTTTGTATCATGTTCACAACATGTAAGCAGCTGCTAAAGTTTCCAGAGCTGTTTAATTCAGAAAATTGCTTGCTTTGTTCAAGACGTGTTAGCCCCTCAGCTTTTCTGTTGTAATTAAGCATTTTTAGACTTGCAGGAAATCCTTTGCAGGAAAAATGCATTACAATTGAGTCCATTTTTCTTTTTTTTTAGAGTAGATTCAAGATAAGTTTGTGTGGCATTGGGGCTTCTTAAGGAAATTTGTAGCACTTTTAGCACAAAATAACAAAATTACATTGAGCAATGTGTCCAGAATTCTAATGTGTGTTTAACTGATTTTAGTTTCAAGGAGTAGGAAATGACACTTACTATAGAAAGGACATTGTGGTTACTATATTAAGAATCTGAAAAATCTCTGCAGATTCATTATGTGACTTGCCATCTGCTATCAAAGGACTGCTGAGTTCTTAGGAGATATTACAGAGTGCAATAATTGCTAACCAAGGCTATTAGAAATAATTCTGAGATAAGAACTCTAACCATTAATCCCTATAGGAGGTAGATTACATTTGAAATACTGGTCTGCATATAGGAACTTTTTGATTAAGTTATCAGAAACACATTTCAGATTTTGAAGTTGAAAATTACCCTGACCATTCATGACTTTTTTAGTAAACCTGGAACAGAGCTGTTACCTAAATTTCAAGCATATATCTGAGTGTGGGGGAATCTACTGTCCGTGGATTCTTGCTGTTAAAGATGTGTGCTGCAAGGAAAATTAGAGCTGAACTCTGTGACCATAAGATTTTTCGACTTTAAGAATATTTCAAGAGTATCCCCAAGAGTTAACATCCATTCAAAGAAGCAAGTTTGAATTAGTCCTGGGACGAGATTCTCATTTTCCCTGTTGATGACATTTACATCTTGCAAATACCTCTCTGCAGTTGCTTCAGCCTTTAAGGAGCAGCATGGAGACAGAAAAGCTTGAAGCAATTTCCCTTTTTGAGACAGATGTTGAGACAGAGAAATGGCTTGAGAAATGAGAACGTGCCTAAAGTTCTGAGGATTGACTGAAGCTGGATAATATATTTGGACAAAGTGAACATTTTTCATGAATAGCAACTTCTGTGTTAAAGTTGGGGTTTTTTTCTGGCTTAGTTCTGCCAAACACATAAATGTTATATAAGGTGGGGTGATTACAGCAGCTGGTTCTATTCCTGCAACTGATGTCACAGGATGTGCCAGAGCAACCCCTCACCTGGCCACTTAACCAAACCTTCTAGTGACAACATAATAACAAGAGAGCCCATTTTGGTTTCTTTCATTTTCCAGTATATTCATGTTGAGATTAAAATATTGAAGATGGGCCAACAAGTGTCAGTGTCTAAGGTACTAAAAGCAGTGCTAAAGCATGATGGTTATCTAGTAACACGTTATTGCTCTCTATTATCTGCTCTTGCCTAGATGAGTGATTTGTTCTTGGCTTCCAAATAAATAATGCAGAGCACCCAAAGAGGCCATCTCACAGTTCCTGAATCCAACTTGAAACTGTGATGAACACAGATATTACTAGTAGTTGTTGTTCTTTTTTAAGTAACAAAAAATAGGGCACTCGTAGAATTTGGTGCCTCTTTTTGATGGAAGTGGATCAGTTTGAGAAATATAGATTAGTTCCATCAAGTTCCTCACCGTGTAAAGTACTAAAGAAAGCAGAGCTAATTTTGGTATTTTTCAGATTTAATATTATTAAAAATTTCAAACCTAAAAATAATTCCTTCTCTCAAAACTTTCTATTTTTAAAAATGAACAGTAAAAACCTTGCTTTGAACAGAACATAGCTTTTTCTCATGTGACTGCAAGCATTCAGTTATTTACTCTGTTCTGTATGACATTTTTTCCTCTTGTATTCATGAACATTATATTTTCTGATTTATACGTTCAGTTAACATTGGTGATATGAGAGAAACAAGGTTTACTGTTTTGTTCTCCTGCTGACAAACTGATGATATATGCTAATGTCTGACTTCGAGACAGCTTTTTGATTAAGAAGTGGAATTAGCAGATAAATTAGGCTGCTAATTCAAAGACTAGCCAGACTCCTCAGATAAAATCAAGTTGCTCAGTTTCTTTGTCTCGCCTGTCCTTTGATATTTGTTTACAGATGGGCAAGTAAATTACTATACCATAGTTTAAAGAAAGAATACAACTCCCCCCAGAATTACAGTGGTGTACACATCTGCACTTCCCTCCCCTCTCTTCCCCCACAAAAAAATAAAATTCCATAGTGTTTTGGCCAACTATGTTTCTGCTCAGAATATTAGTTTTTGTTTTTGAAGGGGCTTTCAAGGCACAGGAGGGCAATTTAACTTAAAGCGTAGCAAGCTACTTCATTACATAATTTACAGAGAAGTTTTATGATGTTAAGCAATTTTAAACATTTTTTCTCCACTTTTGTTGTGTCTCTTTTACGAAAGCCAAGTATTTTGTGTCATCATTTAGTATCTCAATGATGCTCCAAATTACCCTTTGGAGGCTGGAAAGGAGATTCAGCTTAGCTAACACTGTGAGTTTATAAATAAAATTTAAATAAAAGCTACCTACCAGGATTAAGAAGACAGTGTCTTTTAGCAGTTAAAAGCAAGTGGTGTTAATGTACAAAAATTCCTATTATATCTAGCACAAAGAATACCTACAATCCCAACCTGGGGAGTTTTTCTGGGGTTTAGTTCTAAAATGCTCTATCCAGAAGTGAACAGCCCAATACAGGGAGAACAATTTACTTGCAGGATGTAGCATAAGCAAAGGAATGCTATCCTTTATTTTTCTTTTTCCCTTGTAATGTCAGATTTAGTTGTTTCTTTTGCATATGTAACACAGATATTTTCATAGTAAACTAGGAGTCTGATAAAACTGGGCTGATATGAAAGCTCTTTTGCTGTTTTTCTGAACAAAATCCCAAACTATTGAAAATTTAGAGGAAAATTTGTGACTGAAAGAAGAGGAGAATATGGTCCAGGTCCTGTATTTCCACATGACTCTCTAAAAATACAGTTGGATGCTAGTCATGATTAATAGGAGGGATAAGGGGATGTAATGTCATGCAACTCTGAGAACCTTACTGCCATCTTTAGAAAATGTTGCTTCTTATCAAATTTTTGGAAAGTTAATACCCTTAAAACCTTTCAGTCATTTTCCATATGAACCATATGTGCTCCTTTTGTGTGTCACTTTGAAAAATGAATTCAAAGCTGGATCCACTAAGTTTGTGTATGCTTGCACACATGGGGAGTTCTTGAAATGAAACATCACTTTCTGAATGGGACTGCCGCACTCTGAAATAATTTGGAGCTTGGAATAAAGTCAGAAACTGGCAATACTTTTACTGGAAGTAAATAAAGGATGTAGAAATCTTAATTTAAAAACTCACCAGCAATTTCTGTTTGGGTAGTTCTTCAATTAAAGTGCATGGAACTGTATGGGTAAAGATGCTTTTTTAAGCTTTCCCAACAGTAAAGTGATACTGGTGTGGCCATCACCTCCCTACTGCCTTACCCACGTTATTTATTGTATTACCTATGAATGTGTGTCTGGTTCATTATCAATATGGCTTTTGGACCTGACTTCTGTTTTCAGGAGAAACTTGAAAGCTGATTATCTTCCTTTAATCTCAGAAAACCCTCTTAATGGTGTAATGAGATGTAAATCCTGCCTTTTCAGGGGGCATACATACACAAAATCAGTCCCTGAGGAGGGTTTGGTTTTGGTTTATTTGTTTTTTTATTTAATAAGATTGTTAGTAGATACACAAAGTAAAAGATTTTTGTTACCTAATGTCTTCCCACTATTTCTTCCATTTAGTGGAACACTCAAATACAGATTAATTCTTTTCACAAATATTTTTTAAATTTCTGTGGTTAATTTCACATTTTCTAAAAAAAAAAGAAAGTATTCAGGACCATAGAATCAGTTATTTCTCTGTGCTCTTCAAGAAATTTGGTAGATTTAATTTGCATGTTTGCAATCTGTTTCTTGACAAACTTTATGGAAGTGTTTCTTATGTGAAAAATTGACTAAAATAAAACTATCCTGCTCAGTACAGCTCCCAAGACTCAGTATGAGTGCTGTTTTAAATGGATGGAGTGCTGGATTCCCATGAATTCCTTTGTCATGGGGAAGACTGAGACCCCATTAAGGGAAGAATTGTGGGTGGCTGTGCCCCCAACACAGAACACAGCTTAGGTAGAGTCCTTATCCCAAAATTATGTCCATAACAGGGATAATGTTTCCTGTGTTCAGAGGAAATAGATTCTGCAATCTGTCTGTTGGCTGATTTCCTTGCTTGCAATACAACTTTCAACATAGTAATGAAAACTCTTGTTTTTGTTATTGCACAACTTACAAATGGAGTATTTTACACCATAACATAAACTAAGAGAGAATCTGTTCCTCATAAAACTCAGAAAAATATAAGTGACATTACAGAACAGATTTGTGGAATCATAGATTTATTATTCATGTCAGAGTGGGCAATTTGATAATGCTGACAACTTCCTGCAATGCAGAGGCTATATAATTTCACAGAGGAATTTTTTTCATCAGCCAATAACTTCCTGTGTAGTCCAAGTATATCCACAAGAAGATAACGACTCTGGGGATTTCAGCTGCTGTCATGCCTCTAGGAAATTGTTTATTGTGATTTTAACTGTTTTAGAAACTCAGCTCATCTAATTTTCCAGCTTGAAGCCACTGGGTCTCAGCTAACTTTGTATTTCATATTGAAAACCTTTGCACTGTCAGAAAGGCTGTGTCCTCGCTATCCACCACTGATAACGGGGATAGAATGAGTCAGGATTTAGGGATTGAAACTGTTCCCCTGGTGTGCTGCTTGGGAGGTTAGGAAGGACTGCTTAATAAGGAGGAGTGGTTTGTTAAACCTGCATAACTTTGGGATACATTTGAGTTCTTTTCCAGGGAATGGGTCATATGCATGGTTTTACTGGTATGCTTATAAAAATTTTCAAAGGTTTGCGAAGGAATTCTCATCGTAAATGGTTGCATATGGAAGGGATAAGATCATGGAAAACAGTCTGTAAGTGTGTGTTAATGACCCAAAATTCATTCCCATTTTCTAATACACAGGCAATGCAGAAATAACCTGCCTGAAAATTAGGACAAAATTTGTCTATTCTCTCTGCATGCACCAGAGAACAGTCATGGAGCAAGAATTGATGAGGTTTCTACCTTCTCTGAAGGTAAACCAGGAATTTCCCCCAAATTAGGTCGCATTCATAGTGAAACAGAGAAGTTGTGCTGCAGCCATTATTCCAAAAACATCCATCTGTAAAGTTGTTTCTCTGTTATAGCTGTGTCTTGGCGCAGAAGTTGGTGAAAATCACACACTCAAAATAAGTAATAAGGTTATCAAAAGATGGGAGGAGAGGCTGCTTGGAAGGAAACACTAAAAGGAGCTAATCCAATGCCAATGCATCTGTTAAAACGCTGTTAATTTTAGGACAACACTTATAGAAAGCAAAGAAAATAATTTCAGCAAATAGTAGAAGATTTTTTTTAACAATTTTGATCAAACTTTATTATATTTTCTTAGGAAGGGACTTCCTTAAAATTAAAATTCTGGGCCTTTACTTCCTGTATAAATATCCCGAAAAAAGAAGTAGAATGAAGGTAATATGCAAACAATAATCATTTCTGCAGGGGACAAAAATGCATGCATCCATGTGTTGTTTTGGAAACTGCCCTGCTCTATTCCTGTGTTCTTGGCAATGTCTGTGATGGCCAATCAACAATTTTTTGGCTGTGGACAAAGGACATCCTTGCAAGGATGGCTGCAGGCAACCACTCCTCCACTTCTCTCACGAACTGGTTTTCAGCACTGAACTGTTCATATTTACTCCAGGTTTGGCTTTCTTCCCAGACTGGAGCAGTGAGCTCTTTAAAGGAGAGCCCTGCTGCAGCATTCACAGGAGTGCTTATCCTCAGCAGCCTGAACGTAGGCATAAGCATATGGTTTTGGAAGATTCCATGGGTTACATGGAAGCAAATGCTTTTCCTCATTCTTACAGGCAATGAACCAGTGCATACCTACCTTAGCAGGTAATATGTTTAGACGTTTGCCTTGCCCAGGCTTTCATAAAAGTCTGAATCCTTCCATGTAGGTCTGCCCCAATACACGGAAGTTTAGTCCTGCTCCCAAGAGAGCACAAATAATTTATATTACATCCAGGAACAGATCCAAGGTCTCTTAATTTCTATTCTGTATTATTAATGTCTTGCAGATATCTGTCATGTCAAACTTTCCAGGAAGCCCAGGAGTTGAGTTTGGTTTTTAATAGCAGCTATTACTCTGATTTCTTAGAATTAGCTTTAATCATTTTAGAAGAGCTGTACAGCAATCTGAAATGTCATCCTAATGCAATATTTTGATATAGCTCTCTCATGGCATATACGTTAACTCTTAGCTACAGGCACAAGCAAGAACAGCCCTAAAAAATAAGACAAGTGGGAAGGGTGAGAGAACAATAATGTTTCTGCACTTTCCCACAGTGCTAATTTCAGCTTTCTTTCTTAGATATTTTCAGTTAATTTCTTTCCTGTTCTGATTTCTAGGAATAAATGATGAGAAGCTTTAGTGCACTGTTTAATACTGTATTTGGCTCCTGAGAACAAAGTAAATTGTCTTTCTTAGCCTTCCACAAGCATTTAACATCTCTTCAAATCTTGGTTTAGTATTGGACAATTATTAATATAACCTAAATGGTCTGAAGGCTAAAAACACATGAATCTTTTTTACTATGTTTCCTCTAACCTGACTCTAGACACTTGAATGTGCCTTTATTTCTAATTTGAAATACTAGCTAAGAAAAAATCATAATTTTGAAGGAACTCCTTACTCAAGGCGGCAATCACATTTACAAAATGATATATACAACGTATGCTATAACAAATTAGTGAGACAAAAAGGAAAAATGAAAAAATTAGGTACATTCACCCTTCCATGGAGCAATACTTGTAAGTTAATAAGCATCTTGAATTTGCACTGAAATACAGTTGGTCTCTGAATACACTGTGAACTAAAACTCACTTATCTACAACCTTACTATGTTGTAGATAAGTTCACATAATTTATATCATATTGCAAGAACTTTTATCAGAGTGAAAAATGTGTAAGCATACATAAGTAAGTGAGAGCAAAATGCATTGCAAAATTAATTTCCTTTGTGTGGTAGGGATGCAGTTGGGCCAATAAAACCAGTTTTTTGAGTCATCTAGCTCATTTCTCTAGTGGAGATGGGGAAGACACCTTTTATCTGCCGTGAAAACTGATTAATTTCTACTTTTGGCTCTCTTTGCACCACAGGTTTCTGCTGAAAATTAGTTCTCACTTGTAATGTTTTCAGCCCCAACTGTGTTCGCCCTTGAAATCAGCCTAGTGTATACAAGTATTTTGGATTTAAATACATACATTTTTTTCTTACAATTTAATGAAAGATTTCAGCCCTCTTGGTTTATTGACAAATCATCATGCAAGCTTCACAGCTCTGCTCATTGATAAGAACACCTACCGATAAATTTTATTAACCTCCCACTTTGAATTCTTATTGAATAATTAAAATAGTTGGATTGAAAAAGGTTATAAAATGTGTATTTTAAACTGTTCTCTTCGTTCCTGCTGATGCTGCTTCCACTGCTGCTTTTGGTGATTATTGATGTGTAGTACCTTGTCCAAGTCTGCTTGGACAAACCTCTTCTTGAGGCCTGAACACTCAGACTTCTGCAAGTAGTTTTATCCTAGCTGCTAGTTTTGTTTAAACTCTTTTGAGGATATATTTAACCCTGGATCGAGGAGTTCAGGAAAACCTAGAAACTGTTCACTACTCAATCATCATTTCTTCATATGAATCAGTTCAGACCAAAAGTTTTCCCTGCGTGGGCATAAAGACAATAGCAACGTCAGACTCAGCCATTCATAGAAATGAAACTGAGCTGGATAAGACATTCCAGTTAATGGTGTTGGCTTATCTGGAATGTTTCATAGTTTGTGTATTTCTCAGACTTGAATTAGTGGTCAGGCTGTATTGCCAAGAATATTTGCCATTTCATTCCCTGTTCCTGTGGAAAATGAGAACTGAATGCACTCAGGCAGCTTTTGGGTCTGAAGGGACTGGGATCAGAAGCCTTTCTCTTCACTTGGATAGGTGTTGAATCTGGGCTTCAGTCTGTTCAGAATTTTTGCTGTCAGTAAGAAAAATAGGAAAATTTACCTCCTTAGACTGTAGGTGGGTAGGAAATCAATGTTGAAATATTAAATTGTCATTTATGATTTGGAGCAACTGTTCTCCAACAGGATAAACATATATCACACCAAAAAGAGCGAGAGAAAGTTGTTTATTACCTGATCTTTTCTTACTAGATGTATAAAAATACTTACCTATTACCCACACCTATTATTTGGCATAATTTATGTAAAATTCTAATCTCAATTGCTTTATGCATAAGAGATGTTTGGCCTAATCTCAACATGTTGTTCTTAAAATGGATTCTTTGAAAATGGTTTCCTCTGATGTGGTATTTCTTTGCGAGGTGAGGGAAGCACACTTGAAATTAATTACTGCTAAAATATTCTGGAATATGTGATACTAAGCTGGTGGGGAACACAAGAAGGCACCTCGTGTTACTAAGAAAACAATGGGATGAATATTAGGTGCTGCATAATAACATAGAGAGAACTTGGCAGTGTGGTCTGTTCTCAAACTTTTCTTTGAAATAATCTTTTTTTCATATTTGAACTGGGTATTTTTTTTTAAGACTTGGATATAAAAATCTGTAGTCACTAAGATTTCATATGGAGTACGAAAGTCAAAAATTCAGATAAATGGATATTTTGGGTAGAATACCTTGAGAGTACTTTTGTTAAAACATCCTTGATATCTCTTCTGTCTGCCTGAGTTTATTTTTCATTTGAAACTAGCTAACATATTTTAAACTAATCCCACTTTCAGTTTGTTTTCAGAAAGCAAACCAGTCTTCCAAAAATAACATGATGAAAGGGGTATGGGCAAAAAGGGTCCATCTCATCTACATATCTATAGATGCATACACAAGAGGCCTGAATATGTAAAGGGGAAATCATATTTTATCATCTCAGCTTAAAATATTTCTCTTAGGATCTGGTTTGGTTTGCTAACTTCTAACCTCATTTTTATTTTTAATTTAAACCCACTAAATCAAGGACTAAGAATGAACATGATAAGACATTTTACTGCAGTAGCAACACTAGACACCACTGTAATATTTTATGATAACCCAGGAAGAGAATTCGCTCTTAACTCAGGACCATACATAATAAAATATAAACACAGATAATTACTCTAACTCCTTTGCTTTACAGGGTGGAGATTATAGTAGCAAAGAAAAGGCAGGGTAGACTG
>VZRF01006116.1:0-22070 GCA_013396875.1 Vireo altiloquus
CCCCTCATGAAGCCATGCTGGTTCTGACCGAAACCTGCGTTGTCCTTCAGGTGTTTTCAAGAACTTACAGAATAATCTTCTCCATAATTTTATCAGTCATTGAAGTGAGACTGACAGGTCTGTAAGTTTCAGGGTCATCCTTCTTGCCCTTCTTGAAAACTGGGACAAAGTTAGCCAGATTTCAGTTGACTGGGACCTCTCCAAATACCAAAACCATTCAAAAATCATTGAGAGACCTTGCAGTGACATCAGACAGCTCTTTTGAGTGCTCTTGGATGAATCCCATCAAGCCCCATGGACTTAAAAGGATCCAGCTGGAAAACAGCAGACCCTGCACAAGTTCAGGGTCTGCTGGGATTTGATCATTCTCACAGTCATCCCAGTTGGCACTGGGATCCCCATGGGCCACAATTCACGTTGAAGAGAGGCAAAGAAAGCATTAACATCTCTGACTTGTCTGTGTCTCTGTTTGTTAGGTGACTATCTTCATCCTGTAGGTGAGGGCCAATGTCTTTTCTTCACTGCCTTCTGCTATTGATGTATTAAAACTCCTCTTTTTATTGTGCCCAAGGTTCTGGAGAGCTTCAACCACAGCTGAGCTTTGACCACATAAATGTTCTCTCTACAGTGGGGAGCACCATCTCTATATTCCTCCCATGTCCCATGTAGCTGCTTGGGCTTTTGCTGCCTAAATTTACTGCTGTCCATTTACAAACCAGAAATAACCTAAATTCACAAAATCTGACATGACTATAGAAAGGGTCATCTTACCTTCAAAGATGACTGAGTGGCCCTGAACTGTGTCTCTTGAAAGATACAAACATAAGAGCTCATACTGACTGGGCAGTCACTTAAAGTCTCACAAGGAATAAGGCTGTTTCTTTCTGAAGAAAGAAAACACACCTATGCACAAAATTTAAAGCAGTTAGCTTTGACAACATCATCCCTACTTCAAGAATGGAGTTTGCTACAGTTTAAAATACTGTGCAGCCCTGTTGAGTTGCTCATCGTTCAAGTACATAGGGGACTCTTGTTCTAATGTCACAAGCACCTAATTAGCACTGGGAAGTGACACTATCTATATGAATCAGGTTTTGCTTTGGAACTTCATACCAACAGTAAAACCAGAGGGACCTCTCCCTCAATACAAGAAACAAGAGTTTTCTATCACCTTGTCAGCAAGCCAACAATTTTCATTAGGGGGAAAATCTCCAAGACATTTAAGAAATTTGAAATACATTTTTTTCTCATTTTTTGTCATGAAGAAATAAATCTTGGATCCTGCTTGGATGTTTTCATCACCAAAACACAGCATTTAATAAGTTGCTAAAACACAAAATCCAGGTGGTGTCATAGACATTTAGCTGCAAATGGGCACTGGATGCAGTGCTGGATTTCACTCAGAGGATGCATTTAGTAAGACTTACCAAGTCAAGATCAGACCCAGTTGTCCTGTGACAGCTAAGCTTTTTGTTCCATTTGTCATTTAAGATGAATCACTGAATATGAAATAGGACCATGTCATAAAAACAGCAAGCTTCTAATACGATTCTTCTGTGTTTTGTAGTTAAGCACTGAATGGTCTCAACTCCCACACCCAGACTGTGGCCAGCTTCTCCCTCCCTTACTAGAAGTATGGAACTGGCCTACTAAAATTTCTTAATCTGCAGAGACACCAATTTTGAAATATATTTGATCTTAACTTTTAATTAAGAAGATAAATGGGTTATGTGAGAGAGAGCATATTTGAGGCAGATTAATTTAATGAAAGAGTAACCTCACATTTTTCCACTCTCTTTTCCCTACAGCTAAAGTAAGAAAAAAAAATGCCCCCATAAAACAACTACTGATTGCTGCTTTAGAACTCATACTAGCCCTCTGTGTGATCCTTGATCCAATACTGAAGAGGACTGGGAAGCCTGTATGTTTATGGGAGACAGCTGAAAGAGGAGATGAGGGAAGGATGAGGAGTAGCAACTTGTGAGGCAAATGCTGAAGTTGCAACCAGAGCTGTATTGTAGAGGACCTTTAAAGCAGCTGCTGCAGCACCACAAAACAGCCCTGCTGCAGCAGTTGGACTTGAAACAGTTGTGATGGGCAGGACACACACCCTTTTCTGCAGATTCCTCAAGAGAACTAACACCACCTGCTTTTACAAGTGGTTGGTTCGCTAAAATACACAGATCAACAGCTGGCTGGTTTACAAGACAGGAACAAAAACCCCATTTTTTGGTTGTTGTTCCTAAAAAACCCACGGATTTATATTCACATGACTTAATACACCACCAGGAAGCCGTCAAATATGTGAGTGATCAGTGGAGTCCGGCAAGTGCTTCAGATACCTTTGTTTCAAGACATCTAAAATAATCAGGCAAGCACTGGCAGAATCTGCAGCTACAGGACCTGAGCAGGATCCAGTTTGTCACTTTTCGGTATGCAGATTGTCAGAGTAGGCTGTCTTTCACCAATTAGAACTAGCTGAAGTTTTCAGAAGAAAAGCAGTTAGCGCTAACCTTCCTAAACAACAAAGATCTCCACTAAAATCTTAATTCCAGAAGACATTAAAAAAAAGTATATCCTGTCTTGACAGAGTTTCAATTTAACAACAGACTAGGAACTACAAATTGGTCACATTTTAATTTAAAAAAATCATCATTTCCAATAACAGAATGATACTAAAAAAAAGGTGCACAATGAGCACTGTGAACAGTTGACAAAATTATTTAAAAGGCAGGCTACAATTCAGTAATGGTGAAATGTAGTTTCCTCTTTACAGAATCAGTTCTCAGAGTCAGAAACCAAGGACAGCAGAAGCCTTCAGATGCAAGCTCTCATTTGTAGGAAAGACCCAAGAGTTTAACCAGCATTCTGAGCTTCTTTCTCAGAAAGTATTCTCCTCCCTACAAATCCAGTGCCATCCACCCTTGTTCAAAGATAGCAACTGCCTGAGTTTCCAGGTAAGATATCCATAGATGATGTTCTCATCCTCAGAGGTTTACAGAGCCTTGGATGCACAGAGCTTCTTAAAATCATGGTTTCTTTCGCTAGATTCTCTCAAACAACCACATTTTACAGTCCATAGCATCCAAACTACTGTAATGTTGTAAAAGTGTATTATATTTTTCCATGCCAACTTATCTGTAAAATCATACTTACTCAGAAAAACACACCAGATAGACTTCAAGTGCAAAGGGCTCCTTCCACCTCACAGGAGAGGATTACATGCCTAAGCCAAAGCCCAGCAGTATGCTCAAAACTCAAGCTGTCCAGGGGTTTTAAGAGCCAGAGCAACAGTTTCAACAATGTAGTTCACTGAATTCATCCTGATGCATGTCAGTTTCAGTTGAAAATCCCAGGATCAACGTAAGGATATGCAAGAAACTCCCCGAGTTTATTGCCTTCTGCATCGTAATGGAGCATCCGAAAACAAACATCACAGAAGAAACAAGGATCCTCTGGGGCCAGACTGTCTCTGTTGGTTACCCACCTGCAGGTTACAAAAACACAAGTGTTTTTTCACAAGCACAACACACTTCTGACAAACAGCTCAACATTTTACTCAGGATTGGGGATGGCAGCAACAAACATCAGTAATAGTTTTATATAGATTAGGTACTACCTATATTGCATATCTCCCATCCCAAGCATACAGCTCATTTCCAAACTTCATACCCATGTCAATCCCAGCAGCTACAGCAGCACTTCCTGAGAAACTCTTCAAACCTGTGTAGCTGGTACAGTGCATAAAAAAACTCCAGGAATCTTCTGTCCACCCTGTGGCCATCTAAGTCATAAATGATAAATCTTTTCTCCCTTAATGCAACAAACTGATATGGAACAGACATGTACTGACTCAAGCTCCTCTGAGTGATCAAAACCATTTAGGGGTCTAAAAGCAGGACCCAAATGATGCAGACAAGACAAGGTGAGGACTGCAGCACACTCCAGCTAGCACTGAAGTTAACATGAACACAAGTTAACATGTACAAGCAGGGCCTGCCTTGTCACTTAGTAATTAATATATGCTAGCACTCCAGAGGCCATGACAGCTGAAGGCCTCTGGTGATTACAGATGCTATCTGCACAGATTAGAACACACAGGACAGCCAGCCAAAGCAGCTCTGCTGTCTGTGGTTTAGCATGTCCCCACTTAAGCTCAGTGCTTAATCCTGGTTTTAATTTAATGCATTTAAATCACCTCTGGTAATGCCCTCCCTATCCTGTTTTTCCCCCATATTGACCCTTTGGCACCACCTCCCCTTATGGCCAACTGCCTCACAGATTATAGGCCCTTGTGAAGGCATCCTCAGGGCTCTGCTATGAACACTATGATGGACTCCCATCTCAAGGGGAAATTGGCTCTTTGCCTGATTCCAGGGTAGTCTAAGGCCATACACTCAAGACACCAAAGACACAGCTGCTGTGTCAAACAGGGGCTGAGAGCATAAGCTGTCCTGGGGGGAAAAAAAGGGAACCAGTGTTTCTGAAAATAAATCATTCAGATCTTTAAAATCAGGGAACCTAGCCTAGCCTTTAGAGATGATTATTGAAGTCTCTTATCTAAATTACCATCACTGAAGTGTATAAAGAGCGCCAAATTCATATTCTGCTCTCTTAACAGCAGAAAATCACAAAGAGTTCCTTCAAGAACAGCTGCATATCACACAGTGTTCAGGTAGAGGTTAGGAGTTTCCTGTGGGGAAAGTTACATGCCTTTTAAAAATCTCTAGATTTTCATGCATTAGAGTTGGACAGATCTATACATGCATAGATGCTAGATTAAACGAAAGCTCTGTATGATTTCTGGTAGATGAATTTGAAGCACATGTCTTTCAAAGGGGGAAAATGCAGCATTTTCCCCCAAAAGTAGGATATTCAAAAGTAATTGATGAGAGTGCCAAGCTCTAGGTAAACAAAAGAACATGGGCCAAATAATTGATCTCTTACTCATTTTAGTTCTTTTGAACTTCCTGAATCAATTCCAAATGAACACTACCTGCAGGAAGCCTTTTCCTGGTTAGTGAAAGGTCAACTGCTTGAAGAGCAAAGATTATTATTATTACTATTATTATTATTATTATGACACACATAAGCGCTTTGATTTTTACTATTTTTTTAAGTTAGTAGCAGCACCTAGAAAGACTTAATTAAGGTGATGATAGGGTCAAGAATGTAGCATACCTTGCTGTATACATTTTGCACACAAAGCATTTTCTTGTACATAGCCAATGTTTCTTGATTAGCAAGGGATATAGATTCCTGTCCAGACAGTCATCATGATGAATAAGCCTTGAGGGAAATAAATAAATACATCACAAATAAATACATACAATAAAGACTTCACCCTATTGAAATTTATCTGAACATAAGCATGGACATTGAAGATAAGACATAATTTAAATTTCCATGTAAACTACAACTAGACTTCTGCTTAACATTTCTTAACACAGATGAAGATCTGGAGACAGACTGCTAGTTGCACCATCTGTGGATTTTATGGTCACAAATAAAATCAGTTTGTGCAGTAACTCAAAAGTCTTCAGACCATCTCCTTTCTGTGGTCTTTTTAAAGCTTTTATCTCCTATACAGACTAGCTATTGCCAGGTGAATCTTTAGAGGCTCATAAACACAAGATCTTCTACGTGCAACATCTGCGCTTTTCTTTGGGTTGTGTTCCTTTAGGAAAGCAGCATGTATTATCAATGCTTTGGTACATCAGACTCCTGGAAATAGAAAATGACCTGCCACCACTAAGTGTACACAATAGTTCTACTTTTCATGTGGTTGCCACCTCACAGTCACTATCACCTTCTCCTTCTCTTCCTGGCCTATCCACCTGTGCTCACTCTTTCCACTCCTCTATTCTCTTTTCAGTTCCTGCCCCTTAGCTTCAAGTTCAAGCTAATAGTCCAGATGAGCCCAACCACAGCCTACAACATTCCACTCCCTGGTGCTCCAGAATCAGCATGTAAATTTGCCACACACTGGCTCTACATAGAGATAGAAAGATCTTGACACTGTAGTTGCTGTTCCTGTTACGTAACAGTCATACCACACTAATTAGAAAGCAGTCTTTACAAAGGGAGCAAGCAAGGAAGCAAGGAAGATTACTCTTCTTATCTCTTTGATAAAATATTATTATCTTATTATCTCTTTCAGAGATATTCCCATGTATATGGAAGAAAAAATTAAGCCCTGCAGAAGGTAGCAGAATAATCTTAAAGCAAATAAGTTAGTCTAACAAACATTCAGCATTTAATGCTCAAGTTTGTCCAGAGAAGGCTTACTTTCATTTGCCTAAGGACTCCCAAAGAATAGTAACTTACCTTACATCTGTGATTATAATGATGTGTTCACAGTTCCCTTGGTGGCAGTAAAGGTATGGAAAGCCAATTTTGAGGGATAAATCATTAAATACATAGTCCTCCATCTTAACAGACTGAAGATTTTCATAGCCTCTGTCATGAGATTCTGACCACTCTATAATTGTTCTGAAAACAGAAAGGCTATCAGCAGAGCAAAGCTGTGAACTGTGGATGCACAGAAAAAGATGCTTTGGGGGACATGCAAAACTCTTCACTGAGACACAGTTAAATTATTGAAATCCAAACAATTCACAACATTTTGTAGTAATTTAAGGTGATTTCACAGCAATACCACAACCCCACAAAACTGTGCACTGCTCTTGTGGAACATCTGCCTTTCAGTCCTCACCGGGCAGCTTCCTGAGGAGTTTTTGTCAAGTGTATGCTCCTGATGGCATCTATCCAGGCCAGATTGTCCACAGCACAACACTTCTCAAGTAGTCCAACAATTCAAGTTACTACCAGGTAATTTTTCTCCCTTGGTCAAAAACTTTGTTTTAAAGTACTAAAAAGCTTTTTTTATTTTGTGTTTGTCGAAGAGAAACACAAAGCTGACAAGTGCGGTTACATTTCCAAAACTTAGCACTGGAAGGGCACTGGCCACTGTCAATTTCTTTCCAGCTTTTCAGCACACTCCTACACATAAGGCATCTAACTCTACAAGCTGTGTATGCTATGACAAGCCCTTCTGTGAAAATCATTGCTGTTCACAGACAGAAAGACAATAAGTAAAATATTAATTTTCCTGAAGTCACATACAAAGCCTAGGAGAACAACAGGGTCCAAACTCAGCTCTTACATACCAGCCATTTTAAACATTTTGATCTCCTAAATCTCACTAGTGTATCAGCAAGACCATACTTCCCTAAAATCTCAGATTTCTTTTCTGATCAGTCATACAGACTCCACGTTGACTTTACAATGATGGCATTCAGCATATTTTCAAGACTGAGCAGGACAACCACAGCTGAGCTTCTTGTCTCTCTGACCCATCTTCTACTTCACAGGCAAGTGTTTTGATTGCCATCACAAGTAGGGAGGGCACTTAAAAAGCCAATACAAAATGGCACCTGTCACCTTACACAGAAATCCCATCTCTACAGAGCAGAACAGGATTTGCAGGTTAAAAAATGGATTAATACTCTTTCCAAAAGGAAAGTGCATGGAAGGAATAAGTAGAGCGAGTAAAGTTAAACTTCTCTGTAGAAATCAATTCCTCATGGTAAAACAGTAGGAAAAGTCCATTCCAGCTTCATAATCTAGACATTCCAGTATCTGAAAGACCACAAGTCATAAACAAAATGAAACAAATTTTATGTTCCTTACAGTTCCTTACAGTTTTCCTTAGTTAGCATCTGCAAATACTGTACCTGCTCAGTTCTCTGCACTCTGGATATCTTTTATCATTATAGAAGATGCCTTCAAAATAGAAGAAAGCAGATTTGTAGAGATCCTGAGAGACAGAGAGAGAAGTCTCCATTAGTGTTATGAAAGATTAAACAGCTTAAACAAGAACATGTCAAAAATCCAAGCATTTTAGGTATCGAAATTATATTAAGAGATGTCATTTTACAGGTGTCTTAAGAAAAGTTCTGCTCTGATTGCAGATGCTGGTGTGACAGCTAGGCTCATTTGGCTGCCAGCTATGCAGCTACTCTGCTGATACTGCTCTCAACCCATTACAGGTTACTTGAGTGCTCTTCTCTTATTTTTGTCCCTATCATAGCAGTTACGGACTTCTACAAAAACACGAAACATAAGCATCATTACCCAAATTCAGTAATTGCAAGACACTGACTTTAAAAAAGAATAATATTTTTAAAAATTAGCAAGATGTAGTGCGTTGAATTTGGGTGGCTACCAGTTACCTCTCCAGCTGCTCTCTCACTTCTCTTTCTTAACAGGACTGAGGAAACAAAAGACAGGCAAGCTCATGGGTTCAGAAATAGGCAGCTTAATAAGAAAAAGCAAAGGCTGCATGCAGAAGCAAAGTAAAAAAAAAGGAGATTTATTCCCTATTTCCCATCAGCAGGTGATGGTCAGACATTGGAATAAGCTGCTCAGGGAAGTGGTGAAATCACCATCCCTGGGAATGTTGGAAACGGGGGTAGATGTGGCACTTGGAGATACAGTTTAGAGAACATGGTGACAGCAGGTTAATGGTTAGCTCAGCATCTAGAGTTGATTTGGCATCTAGTGACTCTTGCACTCTGGTATGAGTGCCATAAACTGTCAATTATCTTTGATAGAGGAGAATGTTACAAATGGACTGTCTACATGTGACAAACTTTGTAATTAATGGAGAATTCTGAAGGATGATAGATTTTCTTGTGAGACCCTAGAAGTGAGGTGATTGGACCTTCCAGATGTGACCAGGAAGTGGTACCATGAGTGGTACCTATTCATGTGGTAGTTGTGAGTGAGTGTGCGCATGCGTGTGTGCAGGGACAAGACTTCAATAATTCTCCATCATTTCAGTAAAAAATGTACATTTCAGTAAAAAAAAGTACTTTATGTTCTGACCAAGTGCACAGAGACTGGCTGGTATGGAGTTAACTTACCTCGCAGCAGCCCCTCTAGTGTGTGCTCTGCAATTTTGGCAAGGGGGAGTGGATAATACACCAGTGTTTTGGCCACTGCTGAGCAGTGCTTGCACAGCTTCAGGGCTGTCTCTCCAAGACCATTGGGCTGGGGCTGGGTGAGAGGCTGAGAGGAAACATAGCTGGGACAGCTGATCCAAACTGACCCAAAGGACATCCCAAGTCTTATGATGCTGCACTCAGCAATAAGAGCTGGAGGAAAAGAGGAAGGGGCTATTCATGGGGAAACCATTTGTCTTCCAAAGCAGCCACTATGCATGCTGAGGCCCTGCTTCCCAGGAAGTGGTTGGAATAGAATCACAGAATCATTAATGTTGTAAAAGACCTCTAAGATCATCAAGTCCAACCAATAACCCGGCATTTCCATGTTCACTGCTAAACTGTGCCCCAAATGTCACATCCACACATTTTTGAACACTTTCATGNGGGACAGCTGATCCAAACTGACCCAAAGGACATCCCAAGTCTTATGATGCTGCACTCAGCAATAAGAGCTGGAGGAAAAGAGGAAGGGGCTATTCATGGGGAAACCATTTGTCTTCCAAAGCAGCCACTATGCATGCTGAGGCCCTGCTTCCCAGGAAGTGGTTGGAATAGAATCACAGAATCATTAATGTTGTAAAAGACCTCTAAGATCATCAAGTCCAACCAATAACCCGGCATTTCCATGTTCACTGCTAAACTGTGCCCCAAATGTCACATCCACACATTTTTGAACACTTTCATGGATGGTGATTCCATCATTTCCCTAGGTAGACTGTTCCAGTGTCTGACCACCCCTGCAGTGAAGAAATGTTTCCTAATGTCCATCCCATCTAAACCTTCTTTGGTGCAATTTGAGGCTGTTTCCTCTCATCCTGTCTCTTGTGACCCAGGAGAACTGACTCCCTATCTGGCTACACCCTCCTCACCCTCCTTTCAGATAGCTGTAGAGAGTGATAATGCCTCCCTTAAGCCTCCTTTTCTCCCTCATCCACTCTTCAAGGACTGCATAAAGATTTTCCCTATTTATTCTGAATGGGAAAACCATGGACAACCAGGCACTCTCCATCACCAGACCAGTCTGGGGATGCTCATTTGTACCCAGAGGCCTCTTTAAGCTATTAACTCTAGACTCTCAAAACACAGGAAAAGCAGACACCAGGACCAAAGACAGGACTTCTCAGATGACCTGCACAAAGACACAGTGGTACGAATGTGTTTTACATCTAGAGTCTTCAATTCATTTCTGTCTGTTACCATTACCTTCTCTACTGCTAACACAAAACTGGAAGGAGTGGCTGATACACCAGATGATCCTGTTGCCAGCCAGAGGGATTTTAACAGCCCAGAGGAATGGACCAACAAGAACTTGGTGAGGCTGAGCAAGGAGAAGTACAAGGTCTTGCCCTTGGGGATGAACAAGCTGATGCTCCACTGTGAGCTTGGGGCCACTCAGCTGGAGAGCAGCTAGGCAAAAAGGATCCTGATGGATCCAAACTGAACATAAGCCAACAATGTGTCCCTGCAGCGAAGACAGCAGATGGAGCAGATGGGATCCTGTGCTGCATTAAATAAAATACTGCCAGCAGGTCAAGAGAGGCAATCCTTCAGTTCTCCTCAGCACTAGTGACGCCATAACTTAAGTCCTCTCTTCAGTTCTTGGCTACTCAGTGTAAGAGAGACAGGGACATACTGGAGAAAGTCTCACAAGGGCGATGAAGATGAAGAGACTGCAGCATCTCTCCTGAAAGGAGTGGCTGAGAAAGCTGTGAGTGAGAAAGTTCAGGTATCTGAATCTTTTTTACATACAAAATACCTCTAGGGAGGGTGCAAAGAGGATGGAGCCAGACTCATTTTAGTGGTGCTGAGCAACAGGATCAGAGTCAATAGACGCAAACTGAAACACCTGCAGTTCCTCCTGAACCTCAAGAAACACTACTGTGAAGATGACTGGACACTGACACAGGTGTCCAGAGAGGTTGTGCAACCTCCATCCTTGGAGATATGCAAAAAAGTCAGGAAATGCTCATGGACAACCAGCTGTAGATGGCCTTGCTTGAGCGGAGGGGGTAGACCTCTGCAAGTCCCTTTCAACCTCAATCATTTGATCATATGATATATATTATATGTCATACAATGTATGATCAATTTCAGTATTTTCAACTAGACAACTTGTTTTGCTGATATCTAGAGAACACCTGGCAACTTTGAGAGAGAAGAATAATCTTCATCCCTACTTTTGACCAACATCCAGTTGCAAACAATAAAGCTTAGTGGGATTGTTCTACATCTAGCTATTACCTCTGGTGTTTCAGAATATAGCTCAAAATAAAATCAGTTCACAGTGATATATCTATGCAAAACTCACTGCTAGTGTTTCTATTTCCTAGCAGTAGCAGTGATGATGCTTTTTGTGGCATTGCACAAAACAGATCACCTTGGTAATGCCTCTGTGAAATATTTGCCTGTAGTGCAACCAACAGGCAGAACCAGTGCAGCTGAATTTAGGGCTGAAGAAAAAATAACGAAACAAAACTCTACCTTCCTCTCTATGTTTTCAAGGCTCCTATACATGTAGAGGGTTCCACATAGAAAGTTTTACCTTGCTGATGTGCTCTGGTGCTTGATCTGGCTGACTGCTGAACTCACCACCTATCTGGAGGTCACTGACGCAGGAAATCGAGTCTCTCAGCTCAGTGAGCTTCTGGCTGCCCAGTACAAGGACTGTTTGGTAGGGTTTGTGATCTTTATGCTACGAAGAACACAGCATACAAACTTCAAATTATATATAAATTATAACTTGTCAGCCTCAGCACTGCTCTTAATTTGACAGCTTAAGGTCATAACTGGTAGCATCTGGCACATCAGATGCTTCTCTGAACAGCATCTTGCCACAGCCTCTCCTAAGACTGACATTTATTAGTTTTATTCAGAAACTCAAAAGTTACATTCTCCATTGTAAAGTGCAGGAAAGACAGAAAGTCAGAGCTCACTTATCCCAAATCCAGAAGGAGGACTTTAGTTTTCATGTATTTAGTTTCAAATTTTGAGCTTTCTGTAAAATAAATTAACTACTGAGTAAGTACTGTAAAAGTTTTGTTATGTAAACTGCTAACAGAATGAAAGCCAGCTTCTGAAAGAGCCTTAAGAAATTACCAGAGTTAAAGGTTTTACCACATGTCTTCAGTGGACTCACTGATTTTAGCCGTTTGGGAGAGCAAGGTATTACCCGAATAGGAAAAGAATACAACCCAGAGAATTTCATACCAACCTTCTGAAATATAATGGGATAAAAGATGTTCAGAGTTAAAAGNGGACCCTGGGTAACGGTCTGAGACATGCTAACTCGTTTTTAACTATGTAACCTTCTGAATTGAAAACAGCCTACTTCCTTCAAGATGGAAAGGTGAGAAACTGCTCTAATTACTAACTTCAAGCATGTTCCTTCATTTCTCAGCTTTTTTCCAAGATAGCTGGCTGCTCCTTGGCTACTGAGAGGCCCTGCATAAAGGAATTAGAGGCTGCTGTCATTCTGTCCTCATGGAACCCAGCAGCTACGAACTTCCACCACTTAATGCTTTGAAATTATCTTCGAATGCTTTCATATATAAAGGGGGATTGCAACCCTCAACTTGGGAAACACTGACCTAGAAAATTTACAGAGACTGAAGTATATGAAAATTAGAGTTGGTGCAACACTTCCTCTTATTGGGGAAGCTAGGCATAGCTGGAGGCCACAATTTCTCCAAAATCCAAACCCAAAACCCAGCACTACCCTTGCCACAAGTACTGTTTTAGAATAGAAGTAAATGCGTCCCTACATGTCCATCCTGCTTTGTGTTTAAGACATAGCCCAGCTGCAAGAATGAGGGAGGGCACTTTTCTGTGGCAGTTTCCTCCTTTTCCAACAAATCAAGAACAAATACTTCCTGCACAAACACTTCCCAGCAGCATGGAGTATTCCTCAGATTTAGTAACAGGAACTTGTATTCCTGTGAGACTCCAGAGATACTTGTGCTCTCTTCCTTGCATCTGCCTTCTTCATGTGACATGTTCCAAACTCATGTTTCTCACTGCTCTTCTCCTGTATGGACACACTGTGGTCCCAACCACAGAATCACAACTCTGACATAGCTTGCTTAAAGAATGCAATAAATTACCATGTGCTCATTCTTCAGAAATAGTAGTAAGACACTACTCATTAAAACCCTTTATGAGGGTTTCTGTTGCTAATATTTTCTCAGATATTCCCCAGACTAAGAGCCTAGCAGAGTAGTTGCATCATGTTGTTTACATAATGTGCCTGGTCTCTGAACAGTTGAAACATGATAACTCATGACAGACCAAACCTCAAGGGGAAAAAACGTCTAATAGTCACATGAGGTCCTTTCCTCACTACGCTTCTGTCCCTAATTTTCACAGCAGTTCATGGCTTGTTCAAGCCATGGACTCAAGCTCTTCAGCGTCCCTGGAAGAGTTTAAAGAATGTGTATATGTGGTGCTTAGGGACACAGTTTAGGTGTGGATTTGGCAGTGTTAAGGTAATGGTTAGGCTAAATGACCCTAAAGGTCTTTTAACCTTAATGATTCTATGAACATTTACCAAATGAGGTTTTGTTGCTTAGGACTTCAATGGTTGTGAAGAAATCATAAAGAAAAAAGGTACTAAACACAGTTGAAAAATTTCAATAAGGCTTTTGAGGGGCTGATGACTACACTTGTGGTTCCTGACAGTTCAGAATGGCTGAAAAACTTGGGTTACAAAGCTCAGAATTAGGAATTTACTGCCACTGTGCTGCTACTGTCTTCCTCTTTCAGCCCTATAGAAACTAGCTCACAATCATTCACACTCTGAAGCTTAGTTTCCAACACTGGACTCTAGGAGCAAAAACATTACACTTTTTGTCCAGCTCTATGTCTAGCTTTAACTTCACAGCACTTAAAGAAAGCAGTCATATAGCAGTAATGAGCTGGAGTTTCTCCATAACTTCCTTCAGTATTAATAGACAGTTAAGAGCAGACTTCCTGTTCTATCTTTCTATAAAATGTCTTTATCCTTAATCATTACCTGCAAACTTCTATCTGCAAACATTTACAGTGAACATTTCATAGTGGTGAATAAAAAAGCCACCAGAAGTTGGATTTTGGTTGAGGTTGAGATCCTGTGAAATGACAGGCAACTTACCATTTCATAGGTAAGAATTTCTTGTCTGCAAGCCCGATCTACAATAATTGTTTCTTCTCTCCTCTCTAAGTCCTTCTTTCTATTTCTGAGGGGCAGAAACACAAGACAAAATTTTATTCAACAATTTCCATGCAGAATTTCAAGAATTTCATATTTTTAAATGACACAAACTACTACAGAGCAGTTTTCAAAGAGCAGGATTCCTGCCTGTCTTAGTGGGACAGACTAACTTAAAATACTCATCCTCCTGACTCTCATAAAACCTGACAGTGCACAGGTCAGGTTGTGGATTTCTGCTTGTGGGTTTTTTCCCCCTTCTGTATAAATAACAAGTTGCTTGTGAGCAGTTTTACACTCACAAGAAAAAACAGCAAAATGTTGTTTGAAGAGGCTGTCCTAGGACAGAACACTTTGTGACCTTTGAGGAAGCTGTTTCGACAATTCCTTCCACTTCAAAAAAATTGAATTCACATTCAAGCAAAACATAAGGAAGGAAACAACCCACAAATATTCTTTCTCAGCCTCACAGCATAGACACTTAAAAAAAACCCAAAAGCAAACCTTCACTATCATTTGTAGAAGAAAGAGTACCACAAGTAGAATACCTACTTATAGTAGAATACATGTATCTAACCACTGCATGAACACCAAATCCTTAATATCCAGGACAAGTTTACTGACCCTCCAGACCTTCCTAAGGATTTTCAGCAACAATCAGGCTTAACACTGATGACAGTCTAAATACATTTCTTTATATTAGTGCTATGCAAAGTACAGCAAAGGTCTGAACTGGCCAAGCATGAGTTCAAAGTTTGCTAACTGATAGAAACCTAATGTATATTGATTAACCTCTGAAATGCACCAATAGTATCAATGAATTCTATGAACAAAACAAAATTCAACAAAACAGAGTAGGTTCAGATAAATAAGTTATCTGGATACAGCATCAGTACTTAGGCTGTTACAGGGCAACTGTGAGTTACTAGAGGTATGAGACATAGGTTTCTTTGGAAGAACCTCACACACAATTATCAGAAGGCCCCTGCACACTCCATACTTAGGCACTACTTCAGAAGCAACTAGGTCCAGAAATCCTCTTCCAGTAAGAAAGATGACATATTCTGTATATCTCAATAAAAAATTCCTAAGCAACATTCAAGTAGAAAACTCAACCAATGACCCCATAATAAGCTGGTGTTTCTGTCCTTACAGTATTTTTGTCCAGTGCTTCAGAAATTACACCATTGCCTGTAAAGGGAACAAGCAAAGGGAACAGCCTGTGCTGATTTTCCACCCCACCCCAAATAAGGGTACCGTGAGAGCACTCTAACAGCATACCGAAGAGCGAGCAGACTGCTATCTTCAGGAATAACATCTGGGTCCTCTTCTTTTTCAGAAGACATTAACATATCAATGCTAGAACAATAAAAAAATAACAGATAGAATCACAGAATCATAGAACCATTTGGGTTGGAAGGGACCTTAAAAGATCACCTAGTTCCACTCCCTCCAGCACCACTGGCAGGGACATCTTTCACTGGGCCAGGCTGCTCAGCGGCTCATTCAAGCTGAATGCTTCCAGGGATGGAGCACCCACAGCTTCTCTGGGCAACCTGTTCCTTAAACATCCACAGCTTAAAAATAGTCTGAGAAAAAAGATATTTAAAACAGAGAAGTATCACCTGCTTTGAATCAGACTTGATTGCTTCTGTCTCTCCACTTTTGCAGACTATATAATGGGAGGGCTTACACCAGTGCCTAAGTCCACCTGCAGTTTGAATCCAATCCCTATCTCTTTATGGGACAAACCCACCACCTGTGAAGTCCAGGAAAAATTTTGGACTGTACCATTTATTCTCAATTAAATTTATGATTTCATTATATTCTTTTTCATTATAATCTTATAACATTCCCCATGTCAACAATAATATCATTGCAGTAATGAACAATCATTTGGAGTGGAACTGCATAGGAATACAAAGTAATTGAGAAATAGAAGTTCAGAATCAATTGTTATCAGTGGACAACAAGCAAAACTCAGACAAAATTTTGATTGTGGACAGATGGCTTTGTTCTGATGAGCCAATAAAGTCACTCTGTATTGACAGTAATTTGAATTTACTATTGTGTAGTTACTTACCATGCAGCAACATACAAAGTTTTAAACTTCCTGTTTTACAGTTTTCATCTCAAACAGAAAATAATTTTTTTAAGTTACTGAGAAAACAAGATTCTTTCAGAAGCGTCATTTTAAAAGGAACTTTGCAGCAATTAGCCACAACTTCCTAGAAACAGAATGAGCCTTATCCTTAGATTCCCACTTGAGGAAGTGGTGGCAGAAACAACCAAGTGAATCCTGTGTCAAATGACGACTGAAACAAGCTGAGAAACGGTAATTTAACTAACAGAAAGATGGAGAACAGCACTTTGGAGAATACAGTTCAAGCATTAGCTTTTTAGATCTCTAGGCAGCATAGAGCTGTGTTATTAACAGCCCACATAATCAAGTAAAGGACATCCCCTGACAGATCAATCAACTCACAACTGACCCTTTCTGTAAATGTGACAACATGACTAAATTATTTATCCAAAATCTTCTGGCACACAGATCAGTGATCTCATTCACCAAAGAGCCCAAGTCACTTGAATATGTACCATTTTGAGGAAATTACTTTGTATTCAGTTCTTTAAATACCACAGGATCTGAAAATGTCTATTCCCTACCATTGTGAAGTTTCACTTGTATCAAAGGTGACAGTTTCCCATTTTCCTTCTGTGCCAGAACCCACCAACAATATGTCAGAACTCCCTAACAATACTGTTGCTTTTCTTTCTTCCCATAGCCTGAGTAAGGGGTGGTCAATAGCTAACTCATGTGAGCACAGTTAACTACTGTGAAAGAGTAGACAGAAAATGTTAGTTCAGACAGCAGATGTTGATTACAAAACCTAAGAAGCCGAATTCACCCTAATCTTGTCAAGATAGAGGGGACAAAGATCATCTCAGAGACCACTGAATCATCCCTCAAAGGACTACATGCATGCCCCAGGGAGAAAGGTGAAAAGTGCATTGTGAGGAAGACTATTTATCTTCATCAGGAAGACCCCCGAGGAAGAAGAGGAGCCTTCCTCAGTGCGACCACCAGGACACACAGGGCATGCGTGACCCATGTGCTAATAGTATTAACGATTTCCGAGAAATAATTTGTAAAACCACGCCTGTCTCAAAGAATGTGATGAATATTCATGATTTAACCCATAATAGTACTGTGTTGTAGGGAGCACTGGTGTGTGTGTTTTGGAGGAGCGATCCCCACACACCCGGTGCCGAATAAAGCAAATACCCACTTCTCTGACTCTGTCTGTGAAGTGTCTCCTGGCCTGGTTTGGGGCGATTCAAGCCCTAGGTGGGATCCACACCATGCCTATTAATTGCCTGCTTCAGGGGAAAAACTAACATCCCCAGAAAAGCTGCTACAAGCAGACACTGTGTAAAATAACTGACATAAAAGCTGCTTCCTCTTTTTCCTTGTAAGGACAGAAAGGTAGCTAGTGTAAAGGGATACTGACATTGAACCCCTGACAAGTTCCAGGGAACCTTGCAAGCACCTGGTACTGCTGTTTCTCACTCCTGAAAAGTCAGAAACCCTCAATTTCTAAAGGAAAAGCAGAACAACTTTTTTAGTATTAAAAATCAGTCTAATACTTAATTACACACATCATCATATCACATGCACTGAAATCTTGAAAGACTTTGCTGTATGGCCTTGCATACAGGCCATGCTGGGGCTCCCCTGTGTAACCCCATTGCTGCCAATGGAACCACATAAGCAATACTTGGTCCATGGTCCTGAGGAAACCAGTCTTTACAAACAGGAAGTGTATGCTGATCCCCCAGAAATTAAGGCTAAGTCAGTGTCAGACACCTAAGACACAGAAGTGCACGCAATACAGAGTCTGCACTAGCAACACCTCGCTCCTGACTGCCACAAGCTTGGGATCCTCCTTTGTCCCCACAGAGACTATTCCCTGCATGCACATCAAATTCACTCGGTGCACACAGTTAACAACAGAGAGGAAAACACTGGCCAATGGAAACCAAGGTGAAGTGCAGGACAGTGATGAGGAACAACAGCTGAAAGCCTCACTTGAAAAAAGCATAATGCAAAGTGTTATATAAATTTACATTCTCTAGAAAGATATTTTAAGGTGATCTGAAATAAGAAGGCCAAAGACGACTCTCTGGAAATGTAGACATGGAAACAGACTACCAATGAAGCCTTTAATCACTGGGACTTTACTTTTCTCAGAATATTCTAGCAGCACAATGAATTTTCTCAGTTTTAGAAACTCAAAGATATTTTAATATTTGGCCTGAACTTTAGAATAGGCAGATACAGTATTCATATTAGTCTTTAAATTGTGCATATTTTAAAGGCAGTACTTTCATCACCTTTGAGACACTAATACCACAAGACCCCAGATACTAATAGGTTAAGACGTTAATGCTAGCTTAATGCAGCTTTATAACACGTCCCTAGAGATATTTACAACTACCTCTTCTAATAAAACAAGAAGATGAATTAGGGCTGAAGTGGAATAAGGTACCTGCAAGCCTCACCTCTCTTGACCTACCTAAAACCCACAGTGATTTGAGGCTTAGCCTGCCCTATACGTGCATGCAACAAATCACACAGAAGACAAAACAGAATAACGAACTCAGCATCTCCAACATTCAAGGACTTAAGTCACTCAAGTACCAATTATGAATACCAAGGTAAACTTCCTTGCTCACAGACTGCTGAGGCATTTGAACAAAACCTAGAACTTTACTCTTTTGACACCTTGGTCATCTAACAGAGTTACTGAGGGAATCTTCTAGATAAGGACACAATTTTGCAGCTGTTTAAGATCTGATGAAAACACAAGCAATCTCTGTAACGATTATCGGCATACAACTTGAGCAATATGCAAGGTATTCTAACTGAGTCAAACACAAGTGATTGAAGATGCAAATTTTTTCCTGCATTCTGTTTGCAGGAATGTATTGCAGGAAGAAAATAGAATAAAATAATAGTAATAAAACAAAAACAAACAAACAAAACAATGACAAAAAACCAGACCAACAAACAAACCAAAAATCCCCAACAAAACAAACAAAGAATAAACAAAAACCACAACACCAAAAAACCAACCAACCAAACAAAAAAACCCCCACAATAACCAGAATGCACTGGGATGCCCAAAGAGTTAAACAGCATTTAAACATTATACCATTTCTCCTCACCAGAAGACTCTAAATTGTCCAGGATACTTAAATGTATGCTATGTTACTACTCTAAAAAAGCCTCAATGAGGGGTATTGAAAAACTTCATCCTGAATACATGAAAGATTCACTTAATCTAACACTATTTTAAAAATAGATGTAGAAATATCTACATCTTCCTGTCTCTCTTCTACCCAAAGAAAACCTACTTAATTTGACAGAAGTTTCCTTAGAAGTAGTTTACAGTCCGAAAAATCTGTGCTTATACCCATTGTGCGTTCATTTCAGCACTTATAAAGTTATATTTACACAAATAAATAAATGTGATCCCAGGATATCACAGAACAGATCTTGGTGTAGCCCAGTGTTCTCATCTCTCCTCAAGAGAGGAATATGAGCAGCTCAAGGCAGGTAAGTAAAAGTGATCAGAGGTAGTGATTTGAGGCTAGCCAGTGCTAAGGAGAGACTCAAGAGGCTTGGCCCTCTTAAATTTACTTAATTTAAAACCAAAAGCATATGGAGATTACGGATTGGGATTTCAAGCCTGAACAGGGGAAAGGTCACACCAGGATGTGCACATTTAGCTCCTTTCTCCTGCAAAGCCAACAAATGGCTGCCAGATGATCAGTTCCCTCCCAATCATAGATCACCAGTCCTTTTTCTTTCCCAAATGACCACTGTTCACAGTACACTCAGCCTCGAGCAGACGGCATTGCCCTGTAACACCAGCAAATGCAGACAGCAAGTGAAATGCAGAAGTTGTAAACTGAAAAAAGCAGAACAGAAGAAAAAAACAGAAGGAATGTAGGGAAAAATAAAGAAACCACAGGAAAAACTCCTTGGAATTCAAATGAAAACAGCAACAGACAGGCTCAGGCAACAAAGTTGCCAGAGAGTAAGGCACAATACAGGAGCAGTCAGGGACCATCATCTACACTGGAAGAGCTTACAGAGTAATTGTCACAGTTTCTGCCATACCAGAACACATTTTTTTTTTAAACCAACATCATCCTCTGTTTTTACTAAGTCTAGTAATGGTAAAAATTTATGCTAGTAACCAGAACTGTGACAGCTGAAGCACAAAGCTATCTAGATTGGAACAACTCTGGCATGTCTTCCTTAATGATGGACTACAGATAAGTCACCAACTGTGACGCTTTCTACAGGAATTACTGCCTGAAGTCAGGCCTTTTCTACAGGTGAAGGACAATTCTCACAATCCACATGACCTGAAAGCCTTTCAGCTATAGCGTGTTATATGCTGCTGCTGCTTCAACACACACAAAGGACATGCACAGCTGACTTCACCACCAGCCCTGAGAAAAACAAGCCAGTTGAGGCCAAGGACCAAGAGATGCTCAGCAGGCACTGAATGCTGCCAGCTACCTGAACTACTCTAATTATGTTTTTAAGGGATTGAAACTAAAAGAGAGTAGGCTTAGATTAGTATTAGGAAGAAGTTCTCTGCTGTGAGGGTGTTGAGGCACTGGAACAGGTTGCCCATAGAAGTTGTGAATGCCCCATCCCTGGCAGTATTCAAGGCCAGGCTGGATGCGGCTTTGAGCAACCTTCTCTAGTGAGAAGTGTCCCTGTCCATGGCAGGGGGGTTGGAACAAGATGATCTTTAAAGCCCCTTCTAACCCAAGCCATTCTGTGATTTTATGATTCTATGTTAATACAAACAGATGCCTGGCTTATTTCTTCATATAAGGTATATGTTTCATCGTGCAACTGGGGTCTCCAAGAACCATGCAGATGTTCAGATACCTTTAAGTACTTAACCAGTACTAGGTTGTTAAATGTTTACCCATGTAGCTTCTTAAGCGCCAAACTGTTGTTTCCAAATTCACGGATGTAACAAAGTTTCCGCCACTGGACCAATACCCTCCAGAAAAACTGCCTTCTCCACTGCACATTTGGCCTACAGAGATGCTCTTGAGCAACTCTTCAACCAGGAGCCACAGCCTTTGTACTTGCTTCAGCATAAAATACTAATGGAATCACAGAATCAAGGAATGTTTTGTCTTCAAAGGGACCTTAAAGATCATCTAGTTATTCTCATTGCTATGAACTCTCATTGCTACGAACAGGGATGCCTTCTACTAGAACAGGTTGCTCAAAGGATAATAAGTATTGAATACAAATGAAAAAGGTATACAAATTTATAATCGTTATTAGGAAGAAATTCTTACTGTGGGGGTGGTGAGGCACTGGAACACGTTGCCCAGAGAAGTTGTGGATGCTGGAACTCCAGCAGTGTTCAAGGCCAGGCTGGGTGGAGCTCTAAGCTATGCGGTCTAGTGGGGATGTGTCCCTGCACATGGCATGGGGCTATATGGCCTTTAAGGTTCATTACAACCCCTCAGAGTCTACGATTCTGTATTTACTCGGGAAATAGAAACAAACACGTGCGACAGGCCCGGAAGAGGCTGCTCAGGAGCGGCTTTGCCCGAACACCTCCCCTGTCTCTGGAGGAACCGCTGCGGCGTCCGGCGATAGCGCCAACCACCTCTCCCGCACCAGCGCCGAGCGAGGCCACCGGCTCCCCCTCGCACCGGAGCCGCAAATCCCGGCCTGGAGACAGCCGGGCTTCCCCACCTGCAGACGGTGCGCAGCTCGGCCGCCGTGCCCGGCGCGCAGCCCAGCGCGGCCGCCACGGTCGCGTCCGCCT
>VZRF01006116.1:22615-35611 GCA_013396875.1 Vireo altiloquus
CCCCCTCCGCCTCCTCCGCCTCCTCCGCCGCCAGAGAGAGGTCGGGCGGCCCCAGCAGCCGCCGCCAGCCGTGGCCCAGGGCGCCCACGCGGAACGCGCGCGTGTACAGCTCCGTCGACTCGTAGTCGGGCGCCTCCGCCATGGCCACCGCCATGGCCGCCAGGCCGCCCTTCGCCGCCACACGCGTGACGGGCAGCGGGCGGTGCTGCGGGGCGGTGCTGCGGGGCGGTGCTGAAGGGCGGTACTGCGGGGCGGTGCGAGGACGGTGCTGCCGGGCGGTGCTGCCGGGCGGTGCGGAGCAGTGCGAAGCAGTGCGANCTGAGTCCAACCTATGATCGAACCGTGTCAACTAGACAGCCAAAACTAAGTGCTGCATCTAGTCTTTCCTTAAACACCTCCAGGGACAGTGACTCCACCACCTTTCCGGGCAGCCCATTCCAATGCCCAGTCGGCCTTACTGTGAAGAAATTCTTGCTAATGTCAAACTTAGACCTCTTCTGGCACAGCTTAAGCCCGTCCTCTCATCCTGCCACTTGTTTCCTGGCAAAAAAGACTGATTCCCACCTGGCTACAAACTCCTTTAATATCCTTGATTGGAAAATCACTTCTTCTCCTCTGAAAGTGAAATCTTAATTCACTTGTACAATGAAAAAGGCTAATGAGATACATAACCTTTTACTCGACTAACATTGCTCATACTAACACTTAAAGAGACCATATATGTGCCAACCTTCTGAAAATGCCCCACTGAAGTAGTGTAACAAAGCTGCTATGAGCACAATCTGTTAAGGAAGATGACAGAAGTAATTCTGGTTTGCCCTAACCTGATACACCTGATGCACATACCTGTTGAACCACAACCTTTGTACTTGTTTCAGGACAAAATATTAATGGAATCACAGAATCAAAGAAAGGTTTGAGTTCAAAGGGACCTTAAAGTTACAACCCTCATTGCTCTGAACAGGGATGCCTTCTACTAGAACAGGTTGCTCAAAGCCCTGTCCAGCCTGGTCTTGAACAGTGCCGGGGATGGGGCATCCACAACCTTTTTGGGCAACCTGCTCCAGTGTCTCACCCTCACAGTAAAGAATTTCATCTTTTGTCAAAAAATTTTGTCATTTTTGGTCTAACATCTAATCTAAACTTGTCCTCTTTCAATTTAAAACCATTACCTCTTGTTTAGTCACTATCTTCCCTTATAAAAACTCTTTTTCACAAGTCCCCTTGAAGTACTGGGAGGCCATAGTGAAGTCTCACTGAAGCCTTTTCTTCTCCATGCTGAACAACTCCAACTCAGCTATTCCTCTTACTTCTCTAACTAGAAAAATAATACTCGGAAAAAAAGGTATATTAGCAGATGGTATTGAAGCAAGGGGTGAAGATAAAAGCTCATGAAAGGAGACTGGGTCTTTGCATGCTGTGTGGAATGGACAGAATGCCGAGAGAGGTTATGAGATTTGCCTGCTAGTTTCACAAAGCAAAGTAATATAGGGGGAGTTAAGAATGTAAGAAAGCCCAGCCAGAGCATACTTTGCTTTGCTTAGCAATAATAATACAGCCTAAAGCCCTTATATCTCTCCTAGTTATATTTAGACTTGCACTGCATTTCAATGCTGAATTCTTTTATTAACTCTCATTAACATCTGCCTCTTAATTGTAGTTATTATTCCTCATCATGAAAGTTTTGCTGAGCTTCATTTTTCCTGTAAGTATAGACAGTCTCTGTTTCCTTCCTCAGTTACACCCTCTGATTTCTTCATCCATCACCTTTGTGCTTCATGACACTCCTCAGCACTGGAAGAAGCTCTTGATTAAGGGCTGTTGCCCTCACTTCCTGTTGTATCCTCCCTGAAACCTATTAGTTGTCCCATGAGGAATTTCATTCCAATTTCCAAGGCCATGCCTGCCTTGTTATGTGTTTGTTATTATCTCCTATGCTCTGTTTATATTATGAACATACCTTTTCCCTTTGAGTACTTGCAACATTACCTGAAATTTGAAAACACCCCACCGCTTATCTGATGTAGCCATATCCAGGGTGGAAGTGATGCAGCTGTACTGATCTAAGCGCAGTGTTGACATAAACAGGTAGGAGGAATTTCAGTCAAGAGTTGCAGGATTAAACCCTACTCTTCCAGAAAGCTATCAGGGATTTTTAGTGTTCATAGAAAGGAGATAAGATACTTGTTTCAAAAACCTTCCTTGGAAAACCAAACACTGTGGAAATCAGTTGGCAGGTTTTTTTGTAAGACTACATGAAAATGACATCACAGAATTCCCCAGCACAAGTGTGGTCACTGCCAACTACAGCACTGCCACCGAGGGGAGCGAGGTTTGGAAGGAGCTAGAGGCTGCTGTGCTGTAATTATTCATGCTTTTTGGAATAATCTCATGGGCTTTTGAGCTAGCTATATGAATTTCCCTCACTGCCTCTCTTCCTTCTCCTCATGTTTGGTTTGATTTTGGAGTTCTTATGTATTCATTAAAAACAATTCAAACCTGTAAAGTACATAGACCTCAAGCCGGAGGACTGAATAAGAAGCTCAAGGAGCCGCTAAGTTGAAAATACCAAAGCTGGTAATTTTTAACCATGAATGGATAATACGTTTTCTGTTTTGTTTTCAAACTTCAATACTAAGCCATCATATACTTATAAAGCCACTCCACTCCATCCAAATCCTCTTAAGAAAAAAAGAGCTATTTGTTTTAATACCTTGGAATTAATCTGCCGTTCATATACTAGGCATAAGACACATGGACATTTAAAGATTTCCAAGAGGTATTTACTTTTCTCTGCTGGAAGGACTTTAATAATTCAACAATAAAGCAATGAAGGATGTAGGAACAACTCAAGGAGTGTAAACTTTGCAGGTATTAGGCTAAACTCTTTAAGAAGTGCTGAAATCCAAAGAGCATTGAAAGTACACTGAGTTAGAGAAGTGAAGATAGTACAAAAGACAACTGGAAAATAAACTAATAAAAGCACTATACGTGCAAGAGGAATCAAGAAAAATTGTAACTAGTGTGCTACTGAAGTAATAAGGAAGCCTGTATTTTGTAGTACTGTGGTATCCTGTCAGCTGGAAAGACTGGTTTTCAGAGCTTCCATGTTCACAATTACAGCTACAGTCAGTAAACACTGTGGATATATAACAATTTTAAAAAGCCTATCCTAAATGGTCCAGTGAATATAAGGTAAAGACTAAACTTATGTGTTCCAGGCTAGTCTTTTAACGCAAGAAACACCCTTCGTTCCTTTCATGATTCACAGAGCTCCTGAAGCCCATAAATATTTGTGAAGCTAATCACATTCCATGGCAGTATTGAATAGTATTTCCTCTAACAGACATGGCCTTAACATGAGAATGCTTATTAAAGAGTAGTTTTGTGGCTTACTCATAAATCAAATTTTATGCTATTCTCAGCCCTGTCTGACATCTCTGAATTTACTGGGCTTACACTCCAATCCAGAAAAATCACCATGATCATCACTTAAGCTCCATCAGGAGTATCATGACTAACAAACTTAGTGTTTGTAGGTAGTCCAAAAATACTTTTGGCAAACTGTTGTTGAATATTATTCAGTGTTTTAGAATTATCTTCATCCTTTTCGTTACACCAAGCTTGAGCTCTATGTTATCATTGTACCTTGGCAGACAAGGAACATTGTCACTGTTTTTTAAGCACCGACTGTGTCAGCACAGCAATTACAGAGCTATGCAGAGGGCTGTAATTTTAGGAGATGAACTTTCAGCAGTTTTAAGTTTTTTCTTTGTCATGCACTCTACTTCTGGCTTTTGTTCTGAGGATGCTGCTGACTTCTGGACAGTAGCACCCAAAGCACTGATCAAACCCAATTGAAAGCCCTCCCCAAACCCTTCCGAGCAAGCATTTCTTGGCCTAAAATAAGCTGTAATGTTTACGGTATAATCTCCCACAGAGTTGCATCACAACCAGGAGAGGAAACAAAAGGGAAGGCCTAGCAATGTCTGTCTTGTCACTGCTTACTAAATTCCCATGACAATGAAGAGTGGTCTACAGGTGTAACAATCTTTGCATCAAAGGCTCTCGAAGTCAGCCATTAGCATCTTTTACTATTACACTTGAACAAGAATTATGCATTCCTAAAATGTAGCTATAGTTGGGACAAAACATATCTTATGTTACTTTTACAATATATACAATAAAATATTAATGCATAGTAACGCATCATAATGGCTCTACATGGATCTTTGTTTAAATATGAAAAACTGCAGGCAGTTTGAAAGCTGTGTAACTAAAATATAGTTATGTCCAAAGACAGAGGTTTAACTGACTTTTGGTTCAGTTCACATTTGGTTCAGATGATTTTTACATCTCTTCTCAAAAGTAAGAGCATTTCCCAAGGACAGCATGTGGTTTTGCCAGGGTATGAAGTGTGTTGTTTTGCTCTCACTAAAGGTTAATAGAAACAACTGAAAAAATGCAAACCAAATAAAAGCAAAAAAGGAAGGTAACATCTGATTGGTAATTTCTGATTTTTTTTCATGTCTGAATATTGCTTTTACATAACTCAGTTGAGAATCAGATGAATACTGGATGCTTTCATCTCATGAATATTGAGTAGTCAGAATGATGTCAAGGGTTTTCATCTATCTATAATGCTTGTTCTTGCCTGCCATTAAAACAGATGAAAGTCGAAGAAGAAAAGATTAGGAGAAAGATGGCATGCATATAATCCAAACCAGACCAGACAGGGGTTTAGTTTTTAGATGTTGCTGAACAACATCATTATGACGCCTGAATTTGGGTAGACTATTGGAATAAGTAATGAAATCAGCTAAAGGTGCCAATTAAATTTAAAAATTGTAAGACATAGGATATATTAAGTATTTGATCCACCTTGGTGGGATCTCTTTTCAAGGTCTACACTAGTCTTTATTGCATACATTTTTTTCTAGGAAATATCTGCCAATTTTTTTCCATCATCAAAATTTTATGTCTTCTTTCCAGAAAATTTGATCTGAATCTCAGTGACAGTCAACAAGACTTGACTTTCTAAGGCCAAACTACAGGTTTATGGCATAGGAACCTTTTGTGAGTCTAGCTAAGTCACATATCTAACAAAAGACTATGTTTACTAGTACAGTCTTACTTACCAGTTTACCTAAGAAGGTGAAGTAGTACAGAAGAAGTGCAGATTTGCAGGGACAGGTTGCACTACAATATAATTACCTAGCCTTTTTCCAGTGTTAACTACCAGTATGCTCATACAAGACCTAAGGAACTATAAACTTCTTCCAGGCAATTTTTGCCTTCTAGTTGAAGCAAAGATTTTATGGGACTATAAAGGACAAATCAAGCAGGACTGTAGCTTAGCTTCTGCAATATGGATCTGATCCATATTCTCCATTTGGCTGAAGACTCCGTAAAAATCTTTCATTTGCAAGTGTTTCATTTGCACCATGTGTAACTGTCTCCTCCAATTCTGAACTTTCCTTTGAAGACTATGAAGGGAAACTTGTTACACAACTCTGTAATTAATTGCTGGAGTTTTTAATTTCTGTTTTATAAGTTTGGAGGGCTGATTACAGAAGTACTCTCTACTTCTCTGGGAAAAAGAAGTTTATCTTCCAAAGAAAAGAAAGATGCATTTGATATCACTGTAAATTTCATTGTCTTGGAAATATACAATATTTTATCTATCTTAAAAAACAACTGTTTTGAACTTTTATAGTTTAGTTGTGAAACCTAAAGGATGGAGTTAATTTCAACTGATTTGCCTTGAAATTTTAGTAGTAGATAATATCCTTCCATCTTTGACTTCAGAAAGGTATATCAATGTCCCAGCTGGGTTTTTTCTATAGTTATTTTATGCTATAGTCACCAGATAATTTGCACACTTTGGCATAATTTAAAAAAATTATTGGAAGAAAATGAAAAAATGGTTCTGAATAGAGACTGAATAGAAAACACTCCAAAAGAGTATTTGCTGCCTTTTTAAGTAAGAAGAGAGTGAACTGACAGATGTATTCTCACCACTCCAAAAGCATTATAACAGCATAAATTTTGTTATTTTTTCATTGTTAAGGTGTCCACTCAAACAGATGCATGTAGTCTATAGACTATACTATGGTTATTGTTTTTCTGACTTTCAAATCTACATATAGAAGCCTCTGTTGGTCTTTAGAGTCTTTTTGTCACCTGATAACAAACTTTTTTTTTTTAATGTATCTATAATTACCTTTTTCTCCCCCAAGATCTATAGTCATGCACAAGGACCCTATTTTGTTCTGTACACAAAACAAATAGAGAAAAGAGGACAGGACTGTTGTGCATGTTTATTGTGTAGACAGCTGTGACACAGTGTTCTGCCCAGGGTGCCAGCAGCCATGTCCTGCTGAAGAGTTCCTCCATACTCCAACCCTATTCAAGCTTTACAATGATTGCTCTTGATGGCACCTGAGGGTCTTGTCCCCATCTTACCCTTTGTACCATCTCCACAGATTACCCCTAGCAACAATTTTTGTGCAATTTAAAGTGCTTTCTTTTACACCAAGTAATGATACAACATTCTTGTTGAAAACTGGCTGTTGCCATTTCTTGAGAATATTAGTAATAAATGTTCAATTTTGCCAGGATGAGTGCCAGAGACTGTCCATGTACATTTGTTCTCCTCCCACCAAGAGTCAGGGAACAGAGTACATTCTGGACAGCGTTTTGCTCACAAGTGTCTGCATCTGGCATAAACTGTGTGTAAATTTTACAGTCTGCTTTGCAGGGAACCACTTTTGTTTCTTGCTTTGTGCCTGATGCTCTTACGGCAAAGTTATTTGAAGTGGATTAATGCTGTGTTTTCTTTTCTTGTGTTCTTTCTTTCTTCTCTTCTTCTATCCATTGAGATGTCCTGAGTGGGGAGATGATAAAGCAACAAACATAGCAGTGTTTAGATAAAAAAGCTGACTGGAAGAATTCTGCTTCAAGAAGGTTCAGGTAAGAGCACCTTTTGTGTACAGTTAGACTTTTGCTTAGTAAACTCTACTGAAGCTGTCAGGCTCTCCAGTTACGTCAGTGAGAGGCTTCCTAGCTATCAATATGAAGGCAAGCCAGTTTGCCTGTATAAAGAAATATTGCCTTGGATCCTGAAGGGACATCCAGAGAAAGGTGTTTCAAGCCTCTTAGGCTATTTCTTGTGCTGCACTACTCATGATCTTTGTCCCTTATATCCATCTATTAAGGTATATTAAAGTATATTAATCCTTATATCCAGACCAGCAAGTCGGATTTGTCTTGAGTAGCTGAGTAGATGTGATGGAGTGTTCTACTCTATATAGCATCGAAAACTCTAAATAGAGACAAGTTACCAGTAAGCAGTGCTGTCCACAAGAAAACCACTTCCTATCTCACTAGTTAACAGTGTATAAAATCAGAGGGCTTGGGAAAAAAAATCACCCTTCTGAAAAGTCAGAGCTAACATGGATTGTAATGCTAGCAATAGCCAAATAACATTCTACAGTATACTGGCTCTTCCTTTGGCACAAAAAGTAACCCTCAAATGTTGAGGTTTTGTAAAAACCTTTTGTTTGAAGGTGGCGGCTGCAAAGAGTGAAATGTTGATGGGGCAAGGAGAGCACATAATGCATCATAACATGTTCTGCTGAGAGCTTGTGACCTCTGATCCTGATTATTGACAATTGCCCTGTAAGTGGGTCTTTTCAGTATTTCTAGTATCCAGACAATCAAAGGCAGAAAAATCTCAGCTGTGGGTGGTGATTCCAAATGAAGCCACATTCCTGTAAGTTTCAGTGTCACTGCATGGAACTGAAAGCCTGTGTTTTTCTTTTCTTTCTTTCTTTCTTTCTTTCTTTCTTTCTTTCTTTCTTTCTTTCTTTCTTTCTTTCTTTCTTTCTTTCTTTCTTTCTTTCTTTCTTTCTTTCTTTCTTTCTTTCTTTCTTTCTTTCTTTCTTTCGTCTTTTTTTTAATATATTGGTTAAAAAAAACCTCACTGGGTGATTTTTTATGCTTCGTGGTTGAATAATGTTGGGCTGGGGTAGAGTTAATTTTCTTCACACTGGCTAGTATGGAGCTGTGTTTTGGATTTGTGACGGGAACAGTATTGAGATGTTTTTGTTAATACTGAGAGCCAAGGCCTTTTCCCCTTTTCATACTCCTCTGCTGGTGATAAAACTGGGGATGCCTGTGAAGTTGGGAGGAGACACAGCCAGGACAGCTGACCCCAGCTGGCCAAGCAGATATTCCTGACCATATGGTATCATGCTCAGTATATGAAGCAGGGGCAAGAAGCAGGAAGTGGGAGGACATTTGCAAGGGTGGTGCTTATTTTCCCAGGTAACCAATATGAACAATGAAGCTGTGCTTTCCTGGGGATAACTGAACAGGGGAAGTGGTGAATGAATTTCGTGTTTTGCTTTGTTTGCTTGTGCAGCTTCTGCTTTACCTATTAAACTGTTTTTATATCCACCCACGAGTTTTCTAGCTTTTACCATTCTGATTCTTCTCCCAATCCTGCTGGTGGGGAAATGAGCAAGAGGCTTTGTGGTGCTCATTTGCCAACTGGGGTTAAACCACAACAAAGAACCACAAGCATAAAAGTGGATTTTGAAACACTCTGTGATTTTGTCCTTGCAATGTGTTTCGTTTCTTCAATGGCTTTCTCTAGAATTCTATGTTAAATCCATCATCCCAATCATCCTCTTCATAGCTTGCCGTGGTTACTAGAGAGATTATCTCACTTCTCCTTATGGTACGACATGAAAGCTACATCCCACTTCATTATAAAAAATATCAGCTGTGTGAGGCAGATAGACTGTTCATGCTGCCAAGCAAATTAACTTGCCCCTCTAGAGTAGCGTAAAAGCAAACCTTCATGTCTTCTAAACAAAATACACGGTTACCTCCTTCAACATAGGCTTCCAACCCCATCAACGACAAAATAATTTCCCATCTACTAAATAAAGCCCAGCTGTTAGTGACGTGACTGGCAATAATCACACACATTTTTCATTGTGCAGGCATAATTCAGGGAGGTACATTGCAATCAGAAGCTGGAAACTATTCCTCTAAACAAATCTATTGAATGTCAGTGATGATAATTATTAGTGATTACTCACCAATTGCAAATGTGTTCTAGATTTAGACATTCCAAAATAGGAATATCATGGAAGTTTTTCACATGGATATGAAGGCTAAATTTTTTATTTTAACTTCTAACAATGACTCTTGGTTAGGAAAAAAGTAGTATTCAGTAGCTGAAATCTGGACTGCCTAAGTTTAATACTGTTTTATATTTACTTCAAAGGCACATAGTATATCAACTTGAAAAAAAAATTGAACTCCCAGAGGCAGAGGAGGAAGTGTTGCCTAAAGCATGTTAAAATAAAGAACGTCAGATGAAAAATGAAATCATCTTTCTAGTAGAAGAGATTTAGACTAGGTCAAAGGAAAAAAGGAAGTTGTTATAATTCATTTTTACCCTGGAAACTATGCTGCATGACATTTTTGGAAGAAATCAGATCTTTTGTGAGACCAGATGGCACAGCTGGAACCTGAAATGGCAGTCCATGAGAAACATTTGAAACCTGTTTTTAACTCCTGTGGGTTTTGTTGCTGTTGTCGTTGCATTCTTTTCATCTGGAACATGGAGTTCATCTTACTGTGTGATCAGAGCAGCACTATTTTCAACGAAAGGGGGAGAAGAGGAATGCATGAGAAGAAGGACTACAGTTTTCAATCACTGTTAGGCCTCAGGGGAGGCCTAATTAGGCAAAGAATTCAAGGAGAGCCTTATCTGTGTCCGTCTTTTCACTCATCATGCAGGTAAGCTTTGTGGATTTAAATAGTGTGTCAAAGAGTTGCTTCAGTTTCTTACCAATGGTAATTTGCAGACTTATGTGTTGCTTCAATTAATAAGATTTTCTACAACTAACAGAATTTAATAACTATCTCTTATTGTTGTGCTAATAAATCTGCATTCTGTCAAATGTACAATTTCAACTGATTGAATCCTTTGAGAGTTACTGTACGTAACTAGACACTCTGAGATAAGCAGTATAAATAGGAGCATGGTTGCAGATGGTTTGTGCCCTCAAAGAATGACTCTAATTTGGTCCTCAAAATACTGTTCTCCCTGGCTGCATTTGTACTGCCATGGTTCCCAGGATGTCTCATGTCCACACTCCCTGCAGCAATGTACCCTCTGGACAGAAGCTGACTGAGCCTGGCTCTCTGTCATACAGGACTTCTTAACTGATGATGGTTTCCACATCCTCCTCTGAGCCATGGACCAACCCAGCAGTGCAAGGGAAAGGAACAAATAAACCACCATCGTTTGGTCAACTGCTTCCCTCCACTCTCCTGGGTTTCCCACTGTGGAAAAAACAACTTTGCGCTGCAGAAACCTCACATGATGGCATCTTATTTGTGTAGCAAGTGCATGGGGTGAGTCTTACAAAGTAAATGAGTTGGTGCCATCTCAGCTGTCCTAGGTGTTTATGGTAGGGGGAACAGAGGTTTAAGTACTCCTGCTGCTCCCTAAGAGGCATTTGGTTATTATTAGCTAGTAAGGCTGCTGCTGTGGTTTGACTGACCCAGGGAGAAACGGGCAGTAGAAAGCCAGTCTCTGTGGTCTCCTTACCTTCTGCAGCTCCCAGTGAGAGGAATATGTAGTTATAAGCCAAGACTAATCTGGAGATAAGCCCATTGACCTTTGGAGGTTGAGCTATCTGTACACTGACCTATTATAGGCAAGTAGTGTATATATATTCTAGGTAATTATATGGTCTTATGTGGTTATGCAAATACCTGTGAGGGTATCAAACTTAATGACACCCTGCTTACATAAGTCAGTCTTGTTATCCATGTTGTAGTACTGTGTCAGGAAGCCTAGGTAGCCAGCACAAGGTCATCCAGTCAGAATGCACCTGGACAGGCAATAGAACTAGTTACTCAAGCTTCATACTAGTTCTCTGTCTTCTATCTTGTCCTGTCGATCCATCTGCCTTTTTATGTGGCTGCATCCCAGTGCTCTACCTTATTTCCCATTATGGATGACCTGGCATACTGGCTCAAGCAGGCATAAAATCTTGTGAACAATTGAGGCATGACATTGCACTTCCTATTCCATGTTTATAAAAAAATTTTGAAATCAAAATCTGCAGGTCTTCTTTGGAGTCAGTAAAAAAACCATGATCAAACACACCATTCTTAAGCTTCATCTTGCTGGATCTATAATTTATTTTAATTCAAAACTGTCTAATCAAAAAGATTTTATTTTAAGGACGTAAATATATGCCCTTCTGCTGAGTAATGATTGCTTCAGTTGGAAATAGAAAGCCTGCAAATATATGCTTGGATTCTCAGCATGACCCAGTGTGGTTCACAGCCATCTGTGTTTACAGTAAGACATCGCCCACATGTATTAGTCTGTAAACAGTATCAAACCCCAAAGTTTTTCTTTCTTTCCCTTTCACTCTCCATATATACTCTCCTCTTCAGTGTGTCTCCATGTAGGTATAAGTGTCTGCAAAGATATCTTTTTTTTTGAGGTCCAAGCAATCTAACAGCTCTGAGTTTCTCTCACTGCTTTGAAGATGCCTTTACAATATTAGTAGATGAAAGGTTTGCTAGTTTGTTGTTGTTAGTACTAGGGGGAGCATTTATTAGCTGTCTAAAACCCTACGTGGTCCTTTAGCAGTGGTTGCATATTCAAGACCCAGTCAAAATATCAATGAGAAAAACTCATATGTTTCTCAGGTGTCTGAGGGATGCTCCATCTGGCATTAGGGAACTCTCTATTTCTCCATGTCAGCTGACTTCAGACTATCGGAAAACTGTCTTTCTTATCACTGCTGGTGGCAGAACAGCCACAAAATTTATTTTGCAAGCCAATTATGTTTCTTCTAGCCTACATATATATTAGTGAATGTGATGATGCAAAAGGCTTAAGACCTGAGATTTCCTATAGATGTCATTGGCAAAGAATGGAATTCAGATCAAGTTAGGACTCAGTATTTTTTACAAGGTATTCATGGCATACCCACATTTCAGGTATCAAAACAGGAACACATTAGCGAAACATGTAAAGCATATCTCTTCTTACCATTTTATGACCTTCAGGACAAGGAAATATTCTTGTGCTTATTCCTGTTCATAAAAGACTCATTGCCCACATCAAACAAAGGTAAATTGACTCAAGAGGGAAGGAAGTTCCATGGTTGTTGAAAAGATTAAGAAGTTCCAGCATATCCTTGCATCATAGAATTATGTGCAGCTCCTGAAGCAGTCTTGGGATTGTCCTGCACTCCACTGCACAACCACTCCCACTGCCAGAGGGTGAATTGCTGCTACCATGGAAGAAGCCAAGGTATTTGGTGAGAGGGAGTCTGAATGAAAAACATCTCTGTGACAAGTGTTTGTAAATGCAAATTAGGCATGGTGGCATGGGGAGTACCTCACTGACTGCTGTCAGCCAACTTTTCCCTTTTTTTATAAAGTCTTCTGTGACCTCCAGACATTGACTAATCTGATTTGAAACGTCAAGGGTGTGGACAGCACTGCAGAGTCTGTTGCTTGCCATGTGCTTTTTTTCTGACTTCCTTGAATTGATAAGGATAATGTAACTGCTCTGCTTAAACCTTAACTATTTCTTGCCCCCTAAGTATATTGAGAATAAAGCATTAAGAATCTAATGAAATATGAGAACTACTTAGAAATTACCTTAAATGCTTGGTTAAATAAAGGAAATATGCCATAAATCTTGGGCAGATACAAGGGCATGTGATAGACAGAAAGACAGACAGACAGGATAGACACATGCCTGTCAGCCTGATCTCAGTGCCTGGCAAGGTTATGGAGCAGATCACCTTGAGAGTGATCACATGGAACATACAGGACAACCAAGGGATCAAACCCAGAATGGGCTTAGGAAAGGCAGGTCCAGTCTGACCAACCTGCTATCCTTTTATGACCGGATCCCGCCTGGTGGGTGAGGGGAAGGCT
>VZRF01006117.1:698-19647 GCA_013396875.1 Vireo altiloquus
ACCCCACAAGTGACTCAGGACAGGGCTGCAGGAGGCTCAGGAAACCACAAGAGTTTAACAGACATCAGACTTCTCCCAAATCAGGATACTGAGGGGGGAAAACCAGAAATAATGCACATTTTTAATGCAATTAAAACACTTGAGATACAAATAATGTGTTGCAACTTACTTATGTAATGTGCATCACCTCTGTACTGAGCTGCTTTTGGTCAGGGAGAGAGTTCAGAGGGTTTCAGAGGGAGTTTCCCATTTTCAAAGGAAGTTTCCCATTTTCAAAGGGAGTTTCCCTTTTTCAGAGGGACCCTCAACAACGACTTTCTGCCCTGTAGACCTAATTTCCCCCAAATTCAGATGTCTACAGTTCAGAGCAAATAACTTCCCGCAGTTTTCCCAGTCACAGCAGGGACATAAACCTCTTAAAATGTGAATCATCTGCCTTTTTCTGCTTAGGATGAGAAGATTTTAATCCTGGACTCTTGAATATATTAAGTAGAAATCAAAGATTTATTTCTAATTAGCAATAAATTTTATTTATTTATTTACTTTTATTTTCTCTTTAATAAAATGTGAGTCATCTGCCTTGTTCTGCTTTAGGATGAGAAGATTTTTAATCCTGGACTCCTGAATATATTAAGTAGAAATAAAAGCTTTATTGCTAATTTGAAATAAATCTTATTTATTTATTTATTTATTTTTATTTTCTCNATTTTTTATATATATATATATATATTTAAATGTATTCTTTTCATGCTCTTTGTGTTGAATATTGATTCCAGGCAAAACCATTTTATTGCTTGTTTCTAACTGTTGGTAATTCAAATAGTTTTATAAGGACGAAATTTGGGGAAAATATGGTTTATTCACCTACAAAAGATGCTTAGCCTGGAAAGACTTGCAAGAGGAAAATGATAAGAATATTATACCCTTAAATACTCATTTAATCAGGATGTTTACAACAGAATGTAGGGGTGAGATGACTTGTAGAAGTTCATCCTCTGGACTATCGGCTAGAAATGCTTTCTCCTGAGTTCTTCTCCTGCAATTCTTCACCCACTCCATCATTCTGTCCCTCTGTGCTTTAAGTAACCAGTAGAACGTCTGGATGTGTTTTGGTTCCCTTGCACTTGTTGAAATCCTGCTCTTTGCCCTCTGCTCCCATCACACCACACACACACAGAGACATTTTATGAGGATTTTCACCCAGCTTGCTACAAATGCTACAAACTGTGCAGTCCTGGCAGGAGCTGAAAGGTGGAGGGGATGAGTCACACCAGCTACAGAAACTTCAGGATCATGGAGGGATGGGAAAGTTCCTGCAGGACCCCACAAAGGAGTTGTGGGAGCACTTGGTGACAAAGGAACACACTGAGGACTCTTCACTGCCCTTTGCTCTGTTGCCTTTCCTTGGTCTTAAAATTAAAACTAAAACACGATTTATGGGAAAAAGGGGTTTTTACCAAGGGATTTATTTCAAGATCATTGAGTACAGCACTTGGTCCAGGTGGAATGCCCTGAAAATGCATGTACAGTGTTACACTGAAATACACACAATTATAGAGCTTGCAAAATTAACATATTTATCAAAGATTCCCCAGTGAGAGGCTGGAGTGAAGCCCTCGTTGTGAGGAACCTTCCCCCTGGCTGGGCCTGTCTGAGGTTCCAAAATGTGTTCTGGAGAGGCCCTTGGTGTCTGGGGCTCCCAGGATGTTTGCTCTCCTGGTTTAACGGTGCCGTGGGGCTGAGCTGAGCTATCAGCCTTGGGAAGTCACAGTGTGTGGGCTAAAAGCACTGAGAATACATCAAACTATAACAGAGTGTGTGAGAGGGGTATAAAAGATAAAGCAAAAAATCATTCTGGCATCATCTCAATAGACTGAACATCTTTAGCATTCAAATTTCTCTTTTCCCCCTGATCACAGGATCCTTAGGGTTGGAATGGACCTGTGGAAATCATCCAGTCCCACCCCTTGTCGAGGCAGGCCCCCCCAGGGCAGGGGGCACAGGAATGCATCCAGGTGGGTTTGGAATGCCTGCAGAGAGGGAGACTCCCCAGAACCCCTGGGCAGCCTGGATGGACTCTCCAGCTTGAGAACAAAGCTCTGCTTACCTCAGGCTGGCTGCTTTGGGGTTCAACTGGAATCAGGTGAAGAGTAACACCAATGTTATTGTGGATCTGACTTTGCCCTGGTGGGAAAGGATCCCTGAAGGGGAAACCTCTGGATGAAACAGAAAAGTGAGGCACCCAGAACCCTAAAACCTCCACAGAGCTTTCTTTGCTGTTACCAGAACCTTGCCAAAGTCCTGGGAAGTTTCTTTAGGTTGAACTCATTTTGCCTTTGCAAGCTGTGAAGATGAGGATGTGAAATGGAAAACTGGAAGCACTCAACCATGCAGAAGATAATTTTGTTTAGTGTTTAGTCTAAGCAAGGGCCAAGAGTTCATCTTTTCTCCACAGAGGTAGCATTAAAGAAATAGTTGCTGCTTGCACTTAGACCATCCATCCACCCTGGAATAGCACAACTTTCCTTTTAAAACTCACCCTGCAATATAAACTGTCTCCAAAGGCAGTGAAAACTGCAGTGGTCAAGAGAAGCAGTCATTTACACAAGGACTGGACTTTTAAACTGCACCAAAAGACCACCTAAGCAGGGGTTTAACAGCAGAGATTCCACTCATCCCATTCCTATTCCTCAAATCCTTTCTGCTTTTGCCTCCTTAACCACAAAACCATGCCTGGAATAGTTTGGATCCACTAGGACTTCAGGGATAAGGAACCTTCTGGCTGCCCAAAAAGGGCACTGCCTATGTGCAAAGATCCTTTTAAAACTTACAGGTACTTCAGTAAGGCAAGGAAGGCTAGAAGAGCCACCAAAGCATCCTTGTGTTCTCTGGTAGTTCTCTGTGGGAAGGAAAGAATAAGGGAAATAAGGCGCAAAAAAAGCACATGGCAGTGTAAGAGTTTAAAAAAAAAAGACAACAAACTGATTCTGAGAAGATTGGAATTGAGATCAACTTGTAAAAGTAGTGGGGATTTTTTTTTTCTTTTTTTTTTTTTTTTCAAGGAACTTTTAAAATATTCCAGATCTTCTTGGAATCTCGTGGGCTGTGTAACCAACAGATAACCGTGTGTTGGGAAAGTAAATGACCAATTCTCTGGCAACTTTAAGGCTTTTAATAGAGGCATTCCTGGAACTATGTAATGATTAAGTAAACTTTTAAAATTATTTTGCTAGTGAAGGACATTTATTAGTCCTGAACTTCTTAATGCCAGGGCTGTAGACACTGAGAATGGGACATCAGTATGATTTCCCAGAACAATAATACTTTGTCATACTCCATTAATTCAAAAGGATGCTGATCCTCGTGCAGCAGGAATAGTTTTAACAGGATATTAGAGCTTTTATTTTTTTTTTATGCTGGCATTTTTCCTTTTTTTTTTCCCTGTGTCAGTGCTGCAGGTCTGTCCTGTTCAAGCACCTGGTGGTCAAACTCCAACCGTGCTCTATTTTCTTGTATTTAAATCCAAGGGCATGGTAACCTGAACTGGTTTCTCTAATTATGAACATAAATATTTGGAGTTCCCAATCAGCCTCCCTGACAGCAGCGTGCCCCTGTGTAATCCTGCTCTTCCCTCAAGTCTGCCACTGGAATTCTCCCCATTCCCTGATCCACTTGAGCAAAATTCTGGTCTTTTCTGAATCGTCTTTTCTTGGTTGAAACAGGTTAAGGAGAACTCAGAGGACCAGACCTGCTAGAAGAGCTGGGGGTAGGAAAAGCCCCAAAAGCAATGCCTGACCTCCACTGCTGATAGAGGTCACAGGGACCCTAATCCAGCTGTGAAAATTGGGTGTGGGGAGAAGAAACAATGGGAAAAAACACCAATCCATGACATCTATGTCACTACTGCATTCCAAACGCATCTGTTCTCATGTTATTTTATATAGAAATTATTCATGAGTATTCCCAAATGCAAAGTGCATTTCCTTCCTTCACTTCCTTCGGAGTCTTGAGTTTTTTTCCAGTTTTTTTTGAATCTTGAGCTGTTTTCCAGTTTCTTCACCCTTTTAGCCAGTAAGGTCTCCAGAATGTTTGTTCTGGAGAAAAAAGCCAAGCACAGACTGCTGCAATTCCCAGCGTTTTGTGTCTCTTGGCTTGTAATTACTTTTTAGTGCACTGCTTGTAGTCCCTGGAATTGCTGGTGTACATCTACATGACACAGCTTTTATAGCCAACACTTTTTTTTTTTTTTTTTGCCTTTATGCAGCCTCTAAAACCAGGAGGTGAGGATTTCACTACACAGATTTTGGTGATTAAATAGGGAGCAGACACTGTAGATGTATTTAAAATGCTTCCACTATTTTCTGTGTGAAAATATTCCTGGGAAAGGTGCATTAAAACCTCATTTTCTTAAAATACTGCTCAATCTGCACTCTGCAGCTTCTGATTGAGAACAACATTGGTATTTTTATTTGCCAGTATCAGTCTTGTTAATCATTCCATTAGGTTTATTTAGAGTACATTCATCTCTTGTCCTCCCAAAGATCAGAATCTCTGCCCACACTGCCATTTGTGTCACATGGCTTTGATTCTTTAATGAACAATTTAAATTCAGCTGTTTTCTCTAATTCATAAACTTATTGGGCAATGCAGAGAAGGATGAGCTCTTGTAGCAGCTGACCCGTTCCTTATTCCCAGAAAATGAATGAGGATATTTGGCCAAGGGAGAAGGAAAGCAACACAGACTGAACCTCAATCCACAATTAATTTGTTGGCACAAAACAGAGAGAGGATTTTTCAGATTTACAAAAGATTCTAAGAAAGATTTTCAGGCTCCTCCTTGTTACTGATTATTGTCTCTGTCAGCCTGATGGCCTCCAGACATTCTCTCCTATCTCATGAAGTTAGAAATGGGCAAGATTTTCTTTGACAGGGAGTAAAATGTCTGGAAAACATATTTGGAAGAGGAGTGACACTCAGACAGTTTTCCTAACTGTCTAAAAAATGTGAAGAGAATGTGAAATACTTATTAAAAGTCAAATATTGACTTTGACATTTTGAGAGCAAAACAATTCTCTTTGGTTTTAAAGACTTTATTTATTCAGAAACATATTCTTAATGAAAAAGGGGTTAAATGCTGCCTTTTAAACACTCCATTTTAAGCTGAGTGTTTCATTCTGGATTAACTCCAGCTGCTATTCCAGGTCTTTATTTATATTATGTTTGTTTCACAACAAAGCATAAAATAAGGCTGTCCCTTCTCTCCTCTGCAGACAAGACAGATTAACGGCTGGGAAAAAAAAAAGAATACTGCAATAATTTGGAAGAGATTTAGGAGCTGGAGCAGTGAACTGGGCAAATGGAGATGCCTGACTATTTATAACATCTCCAGTGGGGGTGTTTACTGAAATTGTCACCCTGCTCTGCCTCTGCAGCCAGCAGAGGTCAAATCATTATAAATAATAATGTGTTCCAGAGAGTTGGATGTCTCTCGTAGGATCACAGACCATCTTCTCCCATTTCCCCTCTCGGTGACTCCAAAGGGAAGCGAGAAAATGCTGAGGCTGGAGAAGAGTTTATTGCCTGAATTTGAAGGTGGGATGTTGCTTCCACGCTCCCCTCCAGCTGCCAGACAAGCAGGGACAAATTTAAAGAGGAATGAGCAGCTGGTGAGGAATTTCAGACAGGATCCCAGTCGGCAGCTCTAGGGTAGTTACTTTCTGGAAGGGTACAGAAATAAGGACCAAAATGTGATATAAGTTCATAAGCAGGCTGGGAGAGCTGGAAATGTTCACCTGGAGAGGAGAAGGCTCCAGGGAGAGCTCAGATATGCTTCCAGGGCCCGAAGGGGCTCAAGGAGAGCTGGAGAGGGACTGGGGCCAAGGCATGGAGGGACAGGACACAGGGAATGGCTTCCCAGTGCCAGAGGGCAGCGATGGGTGGGATATTGGGAAGGAATTCCTGGCTGGGAGGGTGGGGAGGGGCTGGGATGGAATTCCCAGAGAAGCTGTGGCTGCCCCTGGATCCCTGGCAGTGCCCAAGACCAGGCTGGATGTGGCTTGGAGCAGCCTGGGATAGTGGGAGGTGTCCCTGCCCATGGCAGGGGGACTCAAATGAGATGATTTTTGATGTCCCTTCCAACGCAAACCATTCCAGGATGCTGTGAAACTCTGCATTGTGCACTTTGCAGTAAGAAAGGGGAAAACAACTCATTGGAAACTCAAAAAGTGGTGCTGAGAAATAGATTTTGCTTTTTAAGTGCTTTGCTGTCTGATTCCCTCAACTGCCTTGAAGATGTTCTGGGAACCTGGCTCTGCGAGGTAGAAATGATTCATTCAGGAAGAGACAAATCTCTGTAATTAATGGGGAAATAAATTTTACAAGCAATCTTCCATCTTGTGAAAGTGTCTGTAATGGTCAACTGACGAGTTTTTGTAAGACAAAAGTTATAGCCCATGGTGAGTTTAAAGACAAAACTTTGGTTCCCGGGGATATAAATGTATTTTCAGGAACAGTTTGAATGTTGATATTTTATGGGCTAAATACATCAGAATGAGTCACTCTGAAGATATTAGTTTGGGCAGACAGTGACTCAGAAATATTTGGCATTTTTTAATTGCAAGTTGGGCCTTAAACGTCGCCGATGTGGAAATGTTTAATAATTGATAGCAAGTTCTAATAATTAAATATTAATTCCATTCTGTTTCTGAGCAGTGTGCACATTATTGGACACTATATATATTTATGTTAAAGTTATAAAATGGATTTACTTCTCTTTTTTTTAATACTTCTTCAATGTATTGCTCAGGAATCTATTCAATATTGTAACGACATGAGAAATTAATACATTCCTGTGCTAAAGTGTATTTCATACGAGAAATTACTCAAAGGAAGGAAGCCTCTGGATGAGATTTCCAGGTTACTTCATCACATTTACAGATATTTTTTCCACCATGGCTACAACTCAAAGTTGTCTGGCCCAACCACAACTTCATCTCCCACTGAAAACCAACAGAGCTGATGTTACCTCACCTTTAATAGAACACTCATTAATATTTAACATTAAATATTATATCCCTCTACTTAATCATAACTCATTTAATTTTCTCTTTTAGACCTAATCTGCATATATCTATCTTTCAGGAAATGCTATTCCTCAATCCACTTGGATTTCTACTGGAAGATTAATAAAGTTCATCTTTTGCATCCACTTTTACAGGAATAGCAGTGAGAGGTCTGAGTGTGGTATGGGTCAGCAAAGCTTCATTTCTTTTAAGAAAATACCTGCTTCGAATTGAATAATTCCATAAAATGAACTGGGTCACCTTTTCCTAGAATTCTGCGTATTCAAATGCATTTTCACTATTTTCGGCATTCTGAAATGCCTTCCAGAAAAGAAATCTGAATTTTTTCGGCAGGGCAGAATGTTTGTTTTCTGTTTGTGTATTTTGAATGTCCTTTATCCAGCAACAGTTGCACACCCCCAGTTCTGAAGTCATTCTCCTGATCTTCCTTCCACCCACAGCAAATAAAAATGAGCTGAAGTGTTTTACCACTGCATGTGGTATCTGTAGATAAAAGCGTTATCAGAAAAAAGGAAGTGTCTGCATGGCTATCTGCATTCTCTTCTTTGAGAATTGAAAAAATAAAATTATACTGAACAGAGATAAATGCAACAGTTTGTCAGAGTGAGATACTGAGTCCCAGAATTCTCCGAATGTCAGAAATGACAGACACACGTCAGCGATTTTGCTCTCAAACCCAAAGACTCACATAGCTAAAAGTTAAACACTTATCCCTATCTGCTTTTCAAAATTCCCCATGTAATCAATAGAGCATTACTAATAATTTCAGACAGAAATTTAACATCCACAACTGCCAAAAAACACCTTCTGGCGATGCCTCTCTCTCTTATCTCTGCGGAAAACCTAACATGGATAATTTTATGAACCACCTGGCTTTTACATGATTTTTTTTTTCTCTTGGGCTCCTAAATTCATACAAAACTCTTTGCAAATCTGAAATTCAGAACGTTTCCAGTGACCATAACAGATCTCTTTTGCAACATTCTCTAGGCCTCCTGATATGCTCTGTTGTCACCCACTAACCACAGTTTATGTAATATCTGTTAAAATCTTCAACAGTTTATAAAATACTGAACAATTATTGCTGGATGGTCGAGTTATTCTTTTACTTGGAAGTTTATTCTGACAGACAAACTCTTGGATAATTAAACTTTAAAATGAGAGAGTGGTTATTAAGATTGCTTAATCACTTAAATGAATTAGTGCATGGTGGATTTTGTTTCTCTTTGAGATTTGTGACTTCACTTGAAGTTTTACGACTGTAGAAATTATGCTACAGCTACTTTCACGTCAGCTGGCCAAAGAGAAGAGAAGTTGGTGGAATTTCCTTGTTTGTGTTATCAAAAGGACTAAATGAGACATTTCAGTGGCTTTCTCTAATTTCTCATGCGGTGACTCCACAAGGCAGAGAGGAATGAATGAATGAAAACTCCTGAAAGAAAACTCCTCTGCTTGAATGGCCACATAGGAAGATAAAAACAGGACAGATTAAAAATGTTCTGGGAGAGAGGGATGGCCTGAGGAATCCAAAAGATAAGAGATATTTCCTTGAAGGACACTGAGTGGGACAAAATAATTTTTCAACGTTTCCACTGCCAGACAACCTGAGGTTAAAGGGTGAGACCTTGACCCCGAGTGATCCACCACAAAGTCATTGATCTCCATTTCCAGTCCTTCTTTTCCCACATGCATCAAAGTCAATAGGATTGATTTTTGTGCCTGAGCTAGATCTGCATTACAGATATTGAAATTGTGTTTGTTATGCTGCTCTCTGTCTTCAGAGTAGGTCTGTGGTTTCTCAGAGAGAGACATTTCCAGGAATCCTTTTCAGTCCTCTGCCACAATCTTCCTTCTTGGACAGGAGCTGAGAAAGTTGATTATTTTTCCCCAGAATTCTTATATTTACTCTCTTAGCCTGCCTATTTCTGATTCTTGCCTTGTGTCACACGCTTATCGTGATGCTCAGATCTGACCATGCAATCACCTTTGGCTGTTTTGGTTTGTTTGCTCTCGAGGACAGGAATTGCAATTGTAATTCTTGTATTTGGATAAGGGTTCAAATGCTAGGGCCACTTATTTAAGATATAATCACTGGTGATTTAGTATTTTTAACCAAGAAACTTCTGAGAGCATAGTTATGAATTGTGACATCAGGCTGGTCACATAAATGGGGCAAAACTTTACCTAAAATACTTACAAATATTTTAACACAGCCAGAACACTGCTGACACACAAATAATATCTCTCCTGATAGATCAAGGTGCAGCATCAGGTTAAAAAAAAAAAAAAAAAAGATAGTGAAAAAATAGTTAAATCCGAGTGGCACAGCCTGTTCCTTGGTCATCCCACCCCATCCAAGAGCAACATCATGAGTGAGGCCACTGGAAGTGATTAAATGTGTGTTAAATGAAGTGGGTAAGAAGAACAAATAGTATGGCTTTGAGGAAGCTCCCATCCCACCAATCCCTGGATCAGGGATAATTAACAGAGATCCCAGGCCAAGCACAGACCAGGCTGAGCCCCAACAACCATTCCCAAGAGGAGGAGGATGGACGCACAATGACAGCACCATTCCTGTGTTACTTAGGAAATGGAGCAATTGATACCTGTCCCAGTTTGAGACAAATTCAGAGTAAAATATCCTCTGATAAAGAGCAGGTTGTTGTCACCGCTTCCCCACCAGGTTAGGAAAAGAAATATTTCCTCGGAGGAAAGCGAGGAAGAAACAAAACTATTTATTTAACAAACACACAGAACAAGAATAATAACACTAAATAATAAAATCTCTCGCTGTGGAGAGAAATCTGGAAGAATTTTAAGTCCTTTCTGTGGTGTGGTCTCTCTCTCTCTCCTCTCCAGAGCTGGGTCGGTGTGGGGGACCTCCCTGCAGGCTGGGGGAAGGTGTCCCAGGGAGGGTTTGATGTTCTGGTGCTCTCAACAAGTCCAGAAGAGGAGAAGAAACCAAAGTCCCAGGAAAACTCTGTCTCTCTCCTTTTGAAGAAACAGAGCTGAGAGCTGGCTGGAAAGCAAGGAAGGTGCTTCCTCCCCTCTCTGCAGCAGCAGCTCTCACTCCCCACAACACAACAACAGAGAGGAGCAGTGACCTTGAAGCACAGAACTGCTTTGAAAAAGTTCCTCTGGCTGTATTTTTTTCCTTCTCTCCCCTCTCAGGCTCAGTTTAAAGGCACAGAAAGGCACAAGATTCATTTCCTGACCATAGAGTAGGCGATGTGGGATACATCATAAAGTCACACCAAGACAATACCTGAACCAGGGCCTGGAGAACACTTACCAATCCTAAGAAAACTCCTGGTGGGTGTCTAGGCTGTTTCTCTGACAGGACAGAGCTGTTTCATAACCCTTGGCCAGCACAGGAGCTGTTGGAGATAAAGTTGGAAGGAGCCTTGGCATTGGCTGCCATGGAGCAGCTGTTAAACTTTCGTGGAGAAAGAAGGGCTCATATTTCATCCAGCACTTGGGGTTGGTCTTGAAAGACCAAAAAAAACCAAGGTGAGGCAAATCCCTTCTTCAAAACTGTGCAAAATACCCTGTGCTAACCATCCACCTCGTGGATCCTGGGACCCATATATTCATTTATTTATGGCAAGAACAGTAAAAGATGCCATATGTCATTCGTGTGGTTTTACCCAAGCCAAAATTCACTTCACCACAGCTGCCTACTGATGAGGGTATCATCATTATATCATCCTGTGCTCAATTATTTATGCTGACCTTATGACTGCTGTGAAAATAGAAGCATTTCCTAAAAGGGAATCATTCCAACATAGGCAGATGCTGGAAAGGCACAGATTGTCACAGCTGATGCAAAAAACTGGACACTTTAGGTTAAATATATATAATTTCACCTCTATTATTTCATTCTTGCCCATTACAGACCATTTGCTCTGAGCGTAACTTCTTGTGTGCTAAAGATCTCAGCTCTGTTTTGCTTTATGACTCCACCAACGCATTTGGTGTTTCTTCTGTTTGTCTTTCTCGGTTTTAAAATTGAATTTCTCCTTATTTGCTTTGCTTTATGCTTTCTGTAAGTAAAATAACAGGTTTCTACCTGACCTGGAGAATAATTGCAGAAGAAAATGCCAGCTGCAAAGCCCCAGGTCTCCAACAGCCATGCAGTTTGTGCAGCCCTTCTATTATCCCTCAAATGGAAGGAGATAATATTTTGGCAAAGAGATAACATAGAACCTGCAGGCAGGATTCCTTAGCTAGGACCCCCCCTAATTATTTTTTTTTTTTTAAGTAAAATGTCAAAGAAAGAAGCCTTTAAAAAATATATTTTTATTAACAGTGTGACAAACATTGCTTTTGTTCAGCTTGTTACCCATAGGTCTCAAGCCAAACATTCACTGTCAACATGAGTCCAGCTGAGCAAACAGAATTATAGCTCTGGTTTTCTTTTTCATTTTTAATTTTTTTTTTTTTTTAAGAATTTAATTCAAAGAAATGACTGTACAGGTGTGAATCTGTGCCTGTGTGAGAGGTTTTACCCTGTTCCTACAGCTTGAGTTTTTCCAGCAGTTTACACAACTTACAGGAACACTGCTATTTTTAGTTCAGTATTTTGAAATATTTGACTGTCTTGAAAATTAACCCTTGGTGGAGCTGATGAGGAGAATTTTTAATTTTACTTTTCCGTTATTAACACAGGTAGGGATGGTCACAGTGTTCATGGTTAGAGCTGCCCAATATTTTTATTTATCTAAACCCATATTTCACAGCTTTGCAAAATTAACCAGTGTGGGCTGAAATGGTCTAGTTCCCATTTCTGCCTCATGATGATTTCTGCCTTTTGAATTAATTTTTAAAAACTAAAAATAAATCCATCTCTGAGGATAACAATAAGAGAAAATCAAGTTGTTCATTCTAAAAAAATTAATGTCTTTCACCCTTTTTTCTCTTGCACGTCTGGTGGAAAAGATGGTATTGAAAGCTCAAGGGGATGAAAGGACAAAACCACCAATTTTTCTATCAGATCTGGCTTTTTGTGTTTCTTCTGAATAACAGCCCAGTTTGAGAAAAAGAGAGACCTCTGAAATATCACCATCTGCACACAGACAGAGGAAACAATTCAGAAATCTGCTTGGATGCCTCAAACTCTACAGCAAAGGGTCTAAGGACCCTAAATTCAGAGGTCAAGGAATGCTCACCCAAACTGAGTCAGCATCCAAAGCACTCCACACACCAAAGGGAGAGGCAGTTTTCATTTGTCTCGAGTTTTTTCTACTTTTTGTGCTCTGAAGAGGCCACCCTCGGTTTTTGGGGCTCCAATGGACATCCAAGGAGCAGAATTCAGGGAAAGAGGTGGCTAAGTGCATGGCTCAGCCCTGCTGGGCAGAGCTAATTTTCCACGAGCAGATCAAGGGTCTGAAGGGAGAAGACAGGAGTGGAAATGGCACAAAGCTGTGTCAGAGGAGTTTTGTGTTGGGTATCAGGACAAGGTTCTTCCCCCAGAGGGTGGTGGGGCACTGGACAGGAATGGGGAATGGGCAGGACCCCAAGGGTGACAGAATTCCAGAAGTGCTTGGGCAATATTCCCAGGCACAGGGAGGGATTGTTGGGGTGCCTGCTCAGGGCCAGGAGCTGGACTGGTGTTGGAACCCTGGAGGCTGAGAATTTTAAATTCTCTGTGCTGGAAAGAACTGTTCCACAAGAAAACCCTACATTTGATATGAGGCCTTGGGAGAGGCTTCCAAAATTGAGTGATAACATTAAAATCACATGTGTGTGGTTTAAACAGAAGGTGTGGTGTCACAGGGTGAAAAACTTGGGATTTAAGGTTTTGAATATTGTAATACACATCTGTAAAGATGGAGATTTCAGGGGAGTGGCTGGACACTTCTTTTTCACTTTCTTCTTCCTTCTTCATGAGTTTAGATGATGTCTTATAATTGGATAGGAAAATCTGCACTGCTGAACTTAGAGGTTAGAATATTGGGTTAGAAATAAAAATAATTTAGGTGGCAAATCATTATTGGACCAAAGATCCTTGAAAAAGCTCTGCAGAGCCAGAGAACCACCATGGTTAGCCTGGTTTTACCTTGTTAGCAGAACTCACAGCTCCTAAGGCTGTGACATAGATAAGAACCAATAAGCAACTGAGTCTGAACGAGAAAAAAACCACATTTCCTGTGTTCCATCCCAGCTATGGGGAGTGAGGGTGAGAGGCTGGGCAAGAAGACATCACCCTGACAGCCTGGATGCCTTGGAGAAGAGACCAAGGGTCATGAGAGACACGGGATGGGGATGTGTTCACCCTGGATTTGTGGCACGAGCCTGGACTCCTGCACTGGATCTCAAAGGACCAAACTCTTCATGGCATTGATTCACAAGAACCCCTCCAGCTCTGTGACCTCTGTTCCGAGTGGGCCTCTAATGCCTCTTGAATTAATGAGAGGTCCCTATCAGCTGGCTGCACAAAGTCAAACAAAAAGAACATCCTTCAGAGCTTCAGCTTCCCTCCACCATGTCCCCAGGGTGGTTAGCCTTGTGCCCAGGGCAGGGTGTTGGACTGTGCCTTTCCACGCTGGAATGCTGAGGACAATCCTCTTTTGTCCTCTTGGGTTCTAAATCCTTTGAGCAACGCGTTGTGAACACCTTTTTCCAACACAGGTGTGTTCACATTTCCACTGCCAGTTCCTGACCTGACCTGAGTGAGCTCATGAAAGCTGGAAACTCCTCTTTTGTGTGTCTTCTCAAAGGGAGAACGAGTTTGTTTTGGAAGCAGAACATGTTTTTCTCTCCGTTTTTGGGCAGGAGTCCATCTGACACCCAACTGCCTGGAAGATATCTCAGGTGGCAGAGCTCACATGCTGCAGCTCAAGAGCATTTCACTGCAGATTGAAGAGAAAATTTTAGTATTTTCACCACCAGAAAAAAAAACCCCATAAGTTTGGACTTTTCCAGAAAAACTTTCATTTTTCACAGTTATAATCCTATTATATCTCAAGCTGAGAGTTTATGGACTTTTCTGGAAAAAGTTTGGACTTTTCTGGAAAAACTTTTATTTTTCACAGTTATAATCTTATTATATCTTAAGCTGAGAATTTATAGACGAGGTTTTTACGTTATTGGAAACAAAGCATCTGCCTTCCTACTTCTCAAGGTTCTTTTGAGAAGTTCTGCTTATTCTATTATCATAGTGATACATATGTATGACAAGTAGTATCTTGATGCTGTTTGATATGAAATTCAAAAGAACGTAGTGCCAAAAAAGAAAAAAAAAATAAAAGAAAAAAATCAGAACATGCTTAAATTTTTATACACCTACACTCATGCAGGAAAAAATAGGATGACCTTGTGGCAATTTGGGACACTGGATTAAATAATTCAAATATGTTTATGCAGTTTTCTAATACAGTAAAATTCACACTCATTCCATAACTTTTCATAATCTGAAACATCAGGGTTAAACATAGATTTTTTTTTTTTTTCCTGGTCTCTTTAGTGAACAGAAACTCCTCCAGGGGAGGCAGAGTCAGAGGAGATCTCTTCTCCTTTGGTCTCTGAGGGAGTTTCTCTTCTCCCAGGCAGTTTTGCCACCTGCCTTGTGCTGCCAACACAGAATGAATCTCCCCAGCTGCCACTCCACCTGAAAACCAGATTATTGCATAGGAAAAATAAGAAATCATTGTAGGAATGAATAAAGGGGAGAGATGGGATGAGGATGGCAAGAGATGTCTGCAATCTAAGGCAGCTCTTGAAGCATGAGGTTTATTTGCAGGTCGTGGGTACAAGAGCTTTGCTGCAGCTGCCACCACAGCTTGAAGCATGCCTTAGAGAGCCCTAAAAATCTGGTTACATGACATTATATCTTTTCCTATACTGAATATGGTAATTTTACAGCATCCAACCAGTAAAAGACACAAATCTTATAGAATTTACACACAGCCTATCAAAACTACTACATTTCTATCCTGTGTCACATTTTAACTTCTAAAAGCTGCTTTCTAAACTCTTTTTGTCTTCCCTGCCAAACTGGCAGAGTCTTGAACCTTGGACTCTGCTGCTTGCAGAAGCATCTCCTTATCTGCTAAGGACATTGTTCAATCAACAGGGATTCTCCTTCAGCTGGTTAGCCCATTGTTTTTTGGCTGTACAGTAACTAATGCCTCGGTAGTCTACATCTCAAAGCTAGCTTTCATTTCCACTTCACTTACAGGTTTCATATGTTCAGAATATTTTGCTAAACAATCATCTTTATAAGTTTTCCCTATTTCATCTTCCCCAACAATCATGAAGTGCTGAGGGCATGAGAGAGGAGAGAATTACAAACTGCAAACCCACAGACACTGGGTGGGAATTAATACCTGAACTGGAACCATTTAAAACGAGCAGGTTTGTGTAAGATGGAAGTCCAGGTACAGCCAGCATGGACAGGTGGCATCTCCAAAGGAGGGGAGATGATTTCCCTGTTGGAGAGGTTTAAAATATGTAAGGGAGGGCACTGCTTCATTCCACAGGCCTGCAATGAACAAATGCTTTGAAGATGGCAATAAAAACCCAATAAAAATCTTAATTTCAACGAGACCCAGGACTAATCATCAACCCACTTTGCAGATCCTTTTCTGCTTCCCTACAGGGATTGTGCCTTGACAGCTACGCCAAGAAGCAATAAATTACATTAAAATTACTTTCTAATTGTCAATAATTAATCAAACTACCAACTATCATTCCAGACTCCACTGGACAAATAATTAATCCCTATTGGCCTCATTTATCCTCTTTAAACTGGAAATAGAAAAGTTGTTTTTGACAGTATATTTTTCTTCTAATTTCTATGAATGGTCAGTTTTCAGGGGACAGAACAGAATATGGCACCTGACAGGAGAGTTTCCAAATTGCTGCTGCAGTAAACTTAAAGAAACAAGATTAATGTTGGTTTCTTTAGAGGTCATAGCCCTGAAAATCCGGATTGCACATCTCCAGAGGGGGCAGATTTAATCCTTTTGCCTCACTGATTTCTTAAACTTCATGCCAGGAGAGCAAATAATAATTTGCTTTATGATTTACCATAAATAACATACTAAGGATGTATGTTAAATAAATTTAGCATAGAGAATTCTTTATGTACACCCACATTTAAGACCCTTGGCAGGGAATTTGTGGTTTAAATACACTCTGGTTTCGTAATTACCCCAAACCCCAGAAAGCAGAGTTCTCTGCTTACACCTCTTAGTTATTTTATAGCTATATTTGTCCAATTAAATCAAGTGATTTTCTGGTTTTTAGGCCAAATATACGCAGAGACTCTCATCTTTACAACTAAAGATTAAAATTACTAAAAAGACCATTAAAACCAACAATTCCAAACACAAACTGCCTGTTGGGAACAGCTCCTGCAGCACTGGAAGTTCTGAACCACGGCCAGGAGATGTTTTGGGGGTGTTGCTGGAGTCTGCTGGCCCAGAAGGGTTGCTCCTCACACTGGGGACGATCTTAAAACTTTACAAATAAACCAATAAATCTACAGTTCCCTGCAATATTCCTTACCTGTCTCTAATACAGAAATAACTCCACGAGGAGGCATTTTTTGCAACTGAATAACCAAAATCCTGTTACTCGATGCATGGGGTAAGTATTACAGCTTCCAGGTGTTTTGATCCATTTATATATAACTTAGAGAGTTCTTGATTTTTATTTTTTCTTTTAAATCAGAATAAAATAAAAAGATTTCTTTAAAAGTTAAGATAAACTTAATGACAAATGCTTTGCAGGCTGCCAGGGGGGTGATGTTCTTCCCTGACTCCTGGCCCAGCTGTGTTCCTTGTTTCAGTGTCCCATGTCCCGAAAAGATGAAATGAAGCTTCTTTCTGCTGTTTCAGAGCTTGTTTATTTCTGGTTCTTATCAGAGTTTCAGAGGCACAGACTGTGCTGTGACCTCCAGGAACACGAGGGCAGAATGGCAATGGCTACCCAAAGCAGGTAGCTTTTATATCTATTATCAACCAGTTAGAAAACTTTACCTATCTTATTTTGTTCCCAAAACCAGTGAATATCAGCCTTATTGATTTGTCTCCTTTACACTAAATTCTATCTACCAATTAACAAGTCACAGGAACTCATGTCAGAGGGAAAAAGGAAGAGAAGGAGAAGAAAGAAGAAGATGAAGAAGAAGAAGCCAACACCCTAGAATCTCCATGTTGGCTCCATATAACATATATAGCAAAACCTAAAAACTCCAACTCCACACTCTGTGGTGCACTAAACAACATCTCCTCATTTCTTTGGTGTTCTCAGCTCATCCAGAAGTTGGGGCAAATGCTCCCACAAGCTTGGTTCACCTTTTTTGAGGAGCTCTGAGGGTAAAGCAAACAGCCAGAGGAGCAGGAAAAGCTCCCAAGCTTTTTCTGACTCCAACAGCAGGCAGGTGCTGATTTACACACCCAAGCACTGAGGATTTTGAGGAAGAGCAGAATTCCCAGCAGCACCAGACTGGTGCTGGATTTTGTGCCAAACAAAGGCAGAAGTGCAAAGCTTGCACTTCCCAGTGTTTGGAAGAACACACAAGGTATAAACTTAGAGGCAGAAATAGAAAGGAAGGAGTAAAACTGAGGATTCCTGCACAGCTTGCCATATTTCAAATAGGCTCAGGTTACTCTTTAAAAATATAAACTCCACTTCAGCCCGAAGTTAGTGAGTGCATTCTGCTCTGGATCAAACCCCAGGGTTGTGATGATCTTTTTTGGCCTTAACATCAACAAATCCTTCTAATAAATGTGCATTTCCATGCAGAGCTCTCTGCTTCCCTCTGTGTATACAGAGGCTGGTCAGAGGTGGAGCCATGGAATGGCCATTCCAGGCACTGAATTTCCTCTGGACATGTTTAAAATCATAAAATTAAACATAATACACTGCACTACTACTTTTTCTTTTTTTTTTTCCCCCTACAGTCACTTTTTTTTCCCTCTGACCACAATCCCTCAGTTATATTGGGTTGAAAGAAGTTGCTCTTGTCTCATTTTGGAAGCTTAACCATCCTAAATGTATTTTGGTCATCCATAAAATCTCCATGGGAAGGCAAAGGCTCAAGGAGCAGAGCTGTGTCTGTGCAGGAAGGGGGGATTCATCTCACCCCACCTTTACACATCTAAACCAGAACCAAGAAATCCCAAACAAAACCTCAGAAATTGTCTGAATTCAAAGAGTGCATTTTAAAACTGCTAAAACGAGAAACAATGAGAGGAAGGAAAGAATAGAACTGCTCTGTGACTGCCTCTAAATAAAATCCTTCTTCCCTTTTGCCTGGCTTTACCCTTTATTCTTAATGTTTCCATTTTCCAAATGGTTTCAAAATTTTTTATTTTTTTCTGTTCTGATCCTAACCCATAACTCTGATGCCTGAGAAAAGAGGAAAAAACACAAAAAACACAAATATTTTGAAGAACTTCAGCTCAGATCAACTGAGCACAAAATACTTAGCACAAAATATTTCCCTTCTTTGGCCTTTTCTCCAATATTTCATCTGCCCACCATTTGAATACAAGCTCCTTTTAGACATGAACACCTCTTCAACAGGTTTCTTTGAATTCCAAACACTATCCAGGGAGAGGATCTAATCTTCTTTAGGGCCACGAAGGCTGAGAAGGAAAAAGAAGAGAGTAAATCCACCTTGCCAGGTGTCTTGGAAGAAAATACAAGGGATTATTTTTTGTTTCCTGGTAAAGAGAAATGATCAGGAATATCTAGAATTGTTGAAGATGTAGCCAGAAAGAAAGAAAGAAGAAAGAAAGAAAGAAAGAAAGAAAGAAAGAAAGAAAGAAAGAAAGAAAGAAAGAGAAAGAAAGAGAGAAAGAGACAGGAAGGAAGGAAGGAAGGAAGGAAGGAAGGAAAACTTCATGAGAAACACT
>VZRF01006119.1:0-13017 GCA_013396875.1 Vireo altiloquus
AACTGAGCCCATCCCAAACAACCCTGCTCCCAGGCTGAGCTGAGGGAGCTGCAAGGCCAGAAGGGGAAATGGGATGAGAATCACACAAATCACAGAATTATGGGATGTTCTGAGTTGGAAGAAACCCATCAGCATCAAGCCCAACTCTTCAGGGAATCAGATGTGACCTCAGCGTTCTCAGCTCCATGATCCAACCAACCAAGTCCATCCCAAACAACCTCACTCCCGGGTTGAGCTGGGGGGGCTGCAAGGCCAGCAGACAAATGGGATGAGAATCACACAGATCACAGAATTACAGGATATTCTGAGTTGGAAAAATCCCATCAGCATCAAGCCCAACTCTTCAGGGAATCAGATGCCACCTCAGCATTCTCAGCTCCATGATCCAATCAACCAAGCCCATCCCAAACAGCCCCACTCCCAGGGCTGGCTATGAGCTGGGGAGGCTGTAAGGNAGCTGGGGGAGCTGCAAGGCCAGGAGGGAAATGGGATGAGAATCACATGGATCATGGGATTACAGGATAGTCAGAGATGGGAAGAAACCCACAAGGATCAAGTTCAAGCCTTAATGGAATCAAACTTGAGCTTGACGTTGGCAGCTCCATGATCCAACCAACTGAGCTCATCCCAAACAACCCTACTCCTGGGTTGAGCTGGGGGAGCTGCAAGGCCAGCAGAGAAATAGGATAAGAATCACATCGATCACGGGATTATGGGATGTTGCAAATTGGAATAATCCCATCAGCATCAAGCCCAACTCTTCAGGGAATCAGATGCCACCTCAGCATCCCCAGTTCCATGTTCCAACCACCTGAGCTCATCCCAGGCCACCTCTGGAAGCTGCACTGAGTATCTCCCCCCTCCACCAGATCCTCTTTATTTACTCAGCACATACTCAGCATCACAAGAGGTTTCCATGGTTTTTATTAATCCCTGGCAATCCCCCGAGCGAAACCTTCAGCACTTCCCCCCCGGCTTGCATTCCAATTTTTTATTTTCCATTTTCAAAATGAACTTGGCATTATTGTTTTTATTCTATATCTTCCTAAATGCATTATCACACTCGTTATGCAAATGAAAAGACTTAATTAAAGCAGGGAAATTAAGCAGGAGAAGCAGCGGCGCTGATGCTGCTGCTTCCTTTCCAAATCCTGTTGCTGTCAGTGGGATCAGGATTTGGAGCAGGAGTTAAGTTCAGGCGGAACCTTACTTTAATTTCCTTGTAGGTACAACCTGTAGTACAGGAATTACTCAGCTTTACACCTTGTAAGTGTAAGGAAACCACGATATTCTTATTATTACACCTGCATCAATCCCAGCTCCGCTTCCACGAGTCTCCAAAGCGCATTCCCTGCTCCACGATTTCACTCCTGAACCGTGAAATTCGCAGCTATGACAATTTCCAGGGGGTGGATCGATAGGAGAAGGAAACTGATTTACAGACCCAAATAAAAATCGCAGAAACCGAAGAGCACAAAGGATAAAATGGAATTTTGTGGGATTTAAACACCTGGAATTCCATCATTTCTCTTCATCCATGTGATGCCATCGAGCTCCTGGCCCCATTCCCCATGGAAGACTTCTCCCCAAGCCTCTTGCAACAGCTGGATCCCTTTCCCAAGGCTGCTTTTCCAGGTCTCCATGCTGAACATCACACCAACCCTGCTTCTCTGATCATTGTGCAGTTTCTCTGCTAAGATCCACATGGAATTTCGGGGATGCAGGGCTCTGGCATCCTGGCAGACCTCCCCTCACCATGGCATTCCTGGTCCAACCCACACACAGCTCCCAGCTCATGGTGAGATCCTGATCCAAGTTCCTGGGATTAATACGAAGCTGCCAAGAATTCCAATTCCTGAGCCTGGCTCTCCACAGCCTGGAAAAAAATGAGGCTGGAGCCATGGAGGAGAAGAGGCAGAGGAGGAGCAGGGAATGGATGTTCCCTCTGTAGAAACCTGGAATGGTTTGTGCTGGAAGGACCTTCGACCTCATCTCACTCCAACCCAGTACCTTCCACTGCCCCAGGCTGCTCCAAGCTCCATCCAAACCTGGCCTTGGACACTACCAGGGGCAGCCACAGCTTCTCTGGGAATTCCATCCCAGCCTCTCCTCACCCTCCCAGCCAGGAATTCCCGATTCCCAATATCCCATCCAATCCCACGCTCAGTTTGAAGCCATCATTCCAGCAAGGCCTCCAGCAAGCTCTGCTTTTCCAGCCACCACATCCTGAGCTCCAAAGCCCCAAGAGCTTTCCCTCTCCACTCTTTTCCAGAAGGTTCAGCAAAGATTAACACATCTCTGCTCCGGATGATTTTGTGAGCCAAAAGTGCTCCCAAGTTTCAGTTATTCCAACTCAATGATGGATTAAAGTTGCTTGGAACAACTTGGGATAGTGGAAGGTGTCCCTGCCCACGGCAGGGGTGGAGCTGGGTTTAAGATCCCTTCCAACCCGAACCATTATGGGATTCCATGATTCCTTTGTCCTACAGATGCAGGAGACTCTTTCCATGAAACTCCTGTCCCTCCTGGAAGGACAGGATTGCCCTTGGTTAGAAATCAGGGCCGTGGGTCCCCTCTGACCTGGAATAAATAAAGTTAATTCCTGATCGTGCTTGATTTTTCCAAGTGGAACAGCAGCACTAATACTGGCTGTGCTGGTTTTTCCCTGGAATTCCTAGGAATGCTGCTCCCCCTCCACACTCCTCAGAAGTTCAGCATCCCAAGGACATGGAATGTGCTCCTTGTTCTGCCATATCCAGTCCCTGACAGGGCTCTGAGCCACCGCTGGGACTTCCATCCTCTCCCACACCAGGAATTCCAAACCACGGGAATGCTGAAGCAGAGCCACGGAGCAGAAAGGTAAGAGAGGGTTTAGCACAGCTCATCAAACTCAGGATGAAATTAGAGGAGTCAGCAACATTATCCCAACATCCTTTTAAACCCATATTCCATTAATATTACATTTTTATTCATGTTATATTCATCTAACTCCCTCCAAATCACAGCTGAAGTGTCCTTCATTTTAGTGTCCGTGCCACTCTCCTGTATCCATTAAATTTGGGAAGGAACAGGAAAGGAAAAACTCCCCCCTGGGTGTTATTGTCTCCAAGGAAAACACGGCTTTGGGAGGAGATCAAACCAATCAAGGGAAATAACAAATTCCTCTTCCTTTAACTGAAAAATCTGATGGCTCAGAAGACATCCCATAATTATGAAATGTCACCTCCCTCTTTCCTGCAGGAATATTCATTCCTGCTTCTTCTGAAAGCTGCCTCCAGGGATTTAATCCATTAAAGTAACACAAACTTAGCACTGATTTTGTTTGTGACATTTGAGGAGAACTCGGCTGTGATCACACACCGAAAACACTGCGCGGATCCATCCCGGAGCCATTCCCAGCAAGGCAAAACCTGGAGCAAGGAAAGGTTTGTCCAAGGAAAAGACAAACCAACAAATCCAAGCACAACCTCCTCATTCTGCTGGAAGAGTTGTGTGACCCCACAAGATTCCCTCTTTCCATGAAAAATGGGAATGAAATGAAAAAATGAAAAATTAAAAATGAAAAGGATCTGTCCTGTCCGCATCTCCTTCCAAAGGTTGTCCTTTTTGGCTGCTCTTTTCAACCAATTCCAAGGGTTAGATTGGATATTGGGAATGCATTCCTGGCTGGGAGGGTGGGGAGGGACTGGAAGAGAATTCCCAGAGAAGCTGTGGCTGTGCCTGGATCCCTGGAAGCGTCCAAGGCCAGGTTGGATGGGTTTGGAGCAACCTGGGATAGGGAAAGTGTGGATTCCAGGGGTGGAACTGGATGGGCTTTAAGGTTCCTTCCATCCCAAACTCTTCTGGGATTCAATTCCATCCCAAACTATTCTGGGGTTCAATTCCACGATCCCTTGGCACAGCTCTCTCCTGGTTAAAAGTTCCACTCCCACACACACAGAGGTTTGGTCAAGTCCTTGTTGGAAACCAGTTCTTAGGGAATTAAACCTTGACCAACGTAGAACTCGAATCCTGGAATGAATTCCCTTAATCTGAGCAGTTCCAAGATCTTCCTGATTCGTGGAATGTGGAAAACTTATTTAAAAAAATATTTTGGGGGAATTTTTTCGAGACATTTTTGGGAAACAGGAGATCCACAATGGAATCCTGCTGGAAAATGCAGGATGGATTTGCCACAAGTCCGATCCTTCTCCCCTCCTGCAGCCATGGGCTTTCCTCCTGATCCCTATTTTTCATCAGGAGCTTTCCCATGGAAAATTAATTAGCAGGATTGAAGCCCTCGGTGAATTTTGTGCAGCTCTGCAGCAGAATGAGGAAATAATGGAGCTTTCTGAAGAAAGAGGAGATTTAAAGTCATTGCAGACGTTTGCTACTCTCAGAATCCACTTTTCCCATATTATCCCAGCTCTTAATTCTCCTAAACTGCAAATGGAATGACCAGGAACCTCTGAGATATTGCCATGGGAATGCTCTGCCCTCATCAATGCAGAATTTGGAGCATTTTACTCCAGCTAATTTGGGATTTGGGGCTATTTTTCCGGCTGGAGGTGAGGCTCAGTCCACAAATAAATGCATTATTGAAACAGCTTTTTTTTTTTTATATTCCTTCTCTAAGTGGATTTTTCTTCGGGGAAAGTCAAATGTTACTCAAATAGCTCTTTTTAAATAAATATTCCATTTGTGGAGAAATTCTCTGTTTTGGCTGAGACAAAATTCCAAGCGCCTGAGGAAGAGGAAACTTCCAGGTGTGATGCTGACCTGATTTAAAACCACTTGTGCCACTCCTGGATCCATTCCACGTCATTCCTAAACATTTTCCCACCTGCTTTCACTTAACCCCCATGGGAATATTTACTGTGTGCCTTCCTCTGGGCTGATCCCAAGCCAAACTTTCCCATCAAATGAGAAAAATTCACCTTTTATCCCATCTGGGGCTGACTTTTCCACGCTGCTCAATATTCCCTCCTATCCTGGTCTTTGTGGAGCTTGGGGAGGCTCCGTGATTGATGGCACTGCCATCCCAACGCTCCCAGACAATCAAATCCCAACTGCTGCTTCCCAACACTGCTGCCACAAAATTAGGCCTGACCTAATTTTGACACTACAAAGCTTGTCTGTGGTGGATCTATTGAGTTAGGGCTGTCCTAATGCTGGTTTTTTCCCAGATTTATGGCTTTTTTTCCACCCTTTACAACTCCTCGCAGTGCTGGGTGTTGTTCCTGCTGCTGGGCAGGTGTTAAAAACCGCTGGAGTTCAGAGAGGGATCGGGAAAAGGTCAGGGGAGATCCTCAGCCTTGAATTTGGGCTGAGATCCTGAAATCATGGAATGGTTCTGGCAGGTGTTAAAAACCGCTGGAGTTCAGAGAGGGATCGGGAAAAGGTCAGGGGAGATCCTCAGCCTTGAATTTGGGCTGAGATCCTGAAACCATGGAATGGCTCTGGAAGGAACCTTGAAGATCATCCCATTCCCATTCCATGGCAGGGACACCTCCCACTGTGCCAGGCTGCTCCCAGCCCCAATGTCCAACCTACCCTTGGGCACTGCCAGGGATCCAGGGGCAGCCACAGCTGCTCTGGGAATTCTCTTCCAGTCCCTCCTCACCCTCCCAGCCAGGAATTCCCAAAATCCCATCCATCCCTGCCCTCTCCAGCTGATTTCCTTTGGAAGCACTGGGACTCTGGAGTCCCCCATGTGCCAGGGGGAGATGTTCTTCCCCTGACATCTGGCCCAGCTGTGTTCCTTGTTTCAGTGTCCCATGGCCCAAAAAGAGGAAATGAAGCTTCTCTCTGCTGTTTCAGAGCTTGTTTATTTCTTGTTCTTATCAAAGTTTGGGAGGCACAGACTGTGCTGTGACCTCCAGGAACACGAGGGCAGAATGGCAATGGCTACCCAAAGCAGGTAGCTTTTATATCTATTATCAACCAGTTAGAAAACTTTACCTATCTTATTTTGTTCCCAAAACCAGTGAATATCAACCTCACTGACATCTCTCCTCTACACTAAATTCTATCTACCAATTAACAAGTCACAGGAACTCATGTCAGAGGGAAAAAGAAAGAGAAGAGAGAAGAAGGAGAAGGACAAGGGACCAACACCCTAGAATCTCCATGTTGGCTCCATATAATATATATAGCAAAACCTAAAAACTCCAACTCCACACTCTGTGCTGCACTAAACAACATCTCCTCATTCCTTTGGTGCTCTCAGCTCACCCAGAATTGGGGGTAAATGCTCCCATGAGCTTGGTTCACAGACCAAGCCTTTTTTGTGGAACTCTGAGGGTAAAACAAACACTCAGAGGAGCAGGAAAAGTTCCCAAGCTTTTCCTGACTCCAACACCATGCCTGGCAAATCCAGAGTCTCCCACTCCAACTGGAGCTGTCTCGGCCTTCAGTTCACTGCAGGAGCACAAATACAGAATGTCCTTTGCAAAAACTCATTTTTTGGGAATTTTCTAGGAAAATCAGAGAAGGAAGTAATTCCTAAAAGTCTGGGAATTTGGTTTCTAGTTTGTGTTAATGATTCAGCTCCTCCCTGCTCACTTTCCATCGGCTTTAATTTGTCCTTAAAAATTTATCCTGAAGCCCAAAGCAACCTTGCTGGTATTCCAGTCTCTTTGTATTCCAGAATTCTCCCCGTTGGAAAAACCCTCTGAGCCCATCAAATCCAGCACTGCCAAGGCCACCACTGCCCCATGTCCCCAAAATCCATGGGGATTTTAAATCCCTCCAGGGATGAGGACTTCCCACCCCAGACAGCTGTGCGAGGGCTGGGGAACAATTTCCATGAAGAAATTCCTACAAATATCCAAATTAAACCTCCCCTGGCACAGCTTGAGGCCTTTTCCTCTTGTCCTATCCTTGGAAGAAGCAACCAATCACCCCCTTGGATACAATCCCATTTCAGGGGAGTTGTGGGAGTAAATAAAACATTAGGAACTCACTTTTCCTGCTCCACACTCATTCCCTGTGGGAATGTTGCCTCTTTTACCCTCAGCTGAGCCACAGACAAGACCAATTCCTTCTATTTTCCTTTCTCCCAAAGATCCATCGCTGCCAGGTCACCCCTGTGTGTCCCTGCCCAGGCAAATAATTTGGGATAATTCCCTCTGTGCTCCAGGAATTTATTTCCTGACTTTGCTCCTCCTCTTTCATTCCCTCATCCAGAGTTCAGCCACTTCAGCACCATGGAGAAGGAGTTACTCCTCTCCGTGCCTGGGGCTGTGATCGGATTTATGGATTTTGGCTGCCACGTTTTTCCTCCCTAAAGAAATCCGGGAATAACGTGGGACACTGGTGGAAATTTGGAATTAAAAACTGAATTGCCTGGGTGCCAACACCAAGAGAATATCCCTCTGGTCCAGGAATTTCGGGCAGAATTTTAGGGATTTTAGTGCCCTTTTTAAGCTGGGTTTTGGTTTTAAGTGAGAATAAAGTCACTGAGATACTGCCTAAATTCTTATTGAAACCCTGAAACTGAGATTTTTTTTTTTGAGCTTTTCATACTGAAATGACAAAATCAATTTCCAAATTCCCCACCCCATTATTCCATCATTTCCAGAGAACAACACTTGGTTAATTCACAACATCCCAGGCTGACACATCCCTTACAAAAAAGGAGCATTTTCCTTTCTTTTTCCCCACTGATTGGGTGGGAATCACAGATGAGCCTAGAGGGAACTCTTCCCCTGGGTGTCAGCACCAAGAGAATATTCCTCTGGTCCAGAAATTCCGGGCAGGGTTTCTGAGGGATTTTAGGATTCTTGTGCCGTTTTTAAGCTAGGTTTTGGTTTTAAGTGAGAATAAAGTCACTGAGATACTGCCTAAATTCTTATTGAAACACTGAAACTGAGATGTTTTTTTTTTGAGCTTTTCATACTGAAATGACAAAATCGATTTCCAAATTCCCCAATCCCTTATTCCATCATTTCCAGAGAAAGGCACTTGGTTAATTCACAACATCCCAGGCACACATCCTTACACCCAACAAAAAGGAGCATTTTCCTTTCTTTTTTCCCCACTGATTGGGTGGGAATCGCAGATGAGCATGGAGGGAACTCTTCCTCTGGGTGTCAGCACCAAGAGAATATCCCTCTGCTCCAGGAATTCCGGGCAGGGTTTCTGAGGAATTTTAGGATTTTAGTGCCGTTTTTAAGCTGGCTTTTGGTTTTAAGTGAGAACAAAGTCACTGAGATACTGCCTAAATTCTTATTGAAACACTGAAACTGAGATTATTTTTTTTTTAACTTTTCATACTGAAATGACAAAATCGATTTCCAAATTCCCCACCCCATTATTCCACCATTTCCAGAGAAAGGCACTTGGTTAATTCACAACATCCCAGGCTGACATAACCCTTACAAAAAAGGGACATTTTCCTTTTTTTTTCCCCACTGATTGGGTGGGAATCACTGACGAGCCTTGAGGGAATCCTTCCCACACTCCACTCCCTCCCTGAAAGTGCTCCCGGAGCTAACTGCATCCCACAGATTGCAGTGGGATCGAGGAACCTGCTAAAATAAGACAAGGAATTGTCTACCGGGGAGGGCTGGCTTGAACCAACACTTTGTCGTTGCTGGCATCACAAAACAGACGATGGTGCCAGACCCTTTTCAGCACCATCAAGAGCTGACAGAGAACACCTCACCCTTATTCGGGAGCACACGGAAAATGTGGAATTTCTCCCCCCATCCCCACACTGGAAACGGCAGGGAGGGAGGGAGGGATGAAAATCAAGCACAGCAAACAAAAATCACCTTGTCAAAATGACTCCCGAATTCTAAACTGTTATAAATGCAGATTGTATTGTTGGCTTTTCACAAATATTAAAATGAATGTCATATGTGTGATGTAAGAAAATGAAGTGGTATGAAAATATTTCATTTTAAAAAGTAGTGTGATGTCTTAGGATTCTATCATATGTAGAATGTTTCTTTATGGAGTAAACTAAGGATAGCAAAGATGAGCAAGGAAATTCCCCAAATTCCTGGACTATCTGGTTGAAGATAACATGGACAGGCCTCAGAGCCTGGAATGAAGAATGGATCGATCAGAAGTGGAACGCAGGATAACCGGATAGGGGAGACTTGGAACCCAAAGAGATCCCAAAAAAGGAATATTTGAATGATGCACAGAAATCTATGAATATGTCTGAGACTCGGGCATTGAACAGAAGAGGTTTGTTAGCTAAGGTGTGCCATTGGCATCGTGCCAAGCACCAGGCCCTATTAACTCTGTGCTTTATTTCTGTCTCCTATTGTCCCTTTTANATCTGTATTTTAATTTTTTTTTCCCCCCTTACCGGGAAGTGCTGGTAGAGCATTTCCTGACGGGCAGCACTGAGAACATGGATTAATCCCGAAGGAAAGGGCACGTACATAAAATGAGGATGAGAGGAAAAGCCTCAAGATGAGCTAGAGGAAGTTCACATGGGATATTGGGAATTAGGAATTNCCCCCCTTACAGGGAAGTGCTGGTAGAGAGGTTCCTGATGGGCAGCATTGAGAACGTGGATTTATCCCGAAGGAAAGGGCACGTACAGAAAATGAGGATGAGAGGAAACAGCCTCAAGATGTGCTAGAGGAAGTTTACATGGGATTTTGGGAATCAGGAATTCCTGGCTGGGAGGGTGGGGAGGAGCTGGGCTGGAATTCCCAGAGCAGCTGTGGCTGCCCCTGGATCCCTGGCAGTGCCCAAGGCCAGGTTGGACATTGGGGCTGGGAGCAGCCTGGGACAGTGGAAGTTTGAAAAGTTCTCTGGGATTATGTCCTAAATCTAACCATTTCCACATCTAGCATGAGTTCCAGACAGATATTCCTGGAATCATGGAATTATTAAGGTTGGAAGAGACTTCTAAGTGCATCCAACCCTTTCCCAGCACTGCCATGTGTTCCCAAGTGCCACATCCACAGGGATTTAAATCCCTCCAGGCATGGAGACTCCACCCTGTACCTGTGCCAGGCCTGGACAGGCTTNAGGCCTGAGCTCCCTTTCCATGGGCAAATTCCTGCTGCTGTCCAAGCTGAGCCTCCCCTGGCCCAGCCTGAGGCTGTTCCCTCTCCTCCTGTCCCTGTTCCCTGCCAGCAGAGCCTGACCCCCCCCGGCTGCCCCCTCCTGTCAGGGACTTGTGCAGAGCCACAAGGTCCCCCTGGAGCCTCCTTTGCTCCAGCCTGAGCTCCTTTCCCAGCTCCCTCAGGAATTCTCCAGCTCCTTCCCACCTCCCTCTGCCACTCCTCCATATTTCATCCTCATCAACCCAGGAAAAACCCTAAAAATCCAATTTCTGATGGTGTCCCAAAGCAGGAGGAAGCGCCGCAGGTGTTACAAAACCCCCACGCAAATTCCAGCAGCAGGGATAACCTCACCCTGAAAAAACCTTGTCCTTGTTTGGCTCTGGAACAGAAATTCCACTGACTAAGGCATGCATTCCAGTTTTGTTTGCTGCCTGGAAAAAGCACAGTTTAATATTAAAGAGGAAATTTAAAACACAGAACCTTCCACGAATGCAAAATGGAAAAGCAAATGCCGTTTTGGAACGTTAAGCGAAAATAAACAGCTTTTTAAAACAACAATTCGCAGTTCTTGGGAGATAGCACAGATCTGTCCCAAGGAAAACAAGGAAAACAAATCTCTTTTCAGGGAATAAAATGATTCCTTGGATTAAAGCCGCGTTTCCTGTACTTGGTTGTCTCACACCTCGTTCTCACATCTTTTGTTGTCAAACACGGGTGGAGAAGGAACTGAATGACTGGAATGTGTTCTCTTTTTAAAGCTGGGAATCTATTACATGGATTTCAGGTGTTCCAGGCTCCACCAAAATTTATTTATGGGAACAGATCCTTTTTTTGGCATGGTTTGGATGGAAAAGGACCTTAAAACTCATCCCATCCCACGTGCAAGGACACCTCCCACTGTCCCAGGCTGCTCCAAGCCCCTCCAGCCTGGCCTTGGACACTTCCAAGGATCCAAGTTAGCCACAGCTGCTCTGGGAATTCTATCCCAGGGCTTTACCACCCTCCCAGCCAGGAATTCCTTCCCGCAATCCCATCTAATCCTGCCCTCCACCTCTCCAACCACTTCAGCTCCAAATGAGCTTCATCAGGGCAACCACAAAGTGCCCTAAGTGCCACATCCGGCGCTTAAAATGTCATTCCGAGATATTCCAACCACTGGAAAATCTGATTTGCCTTAAAAATTCCTGTTTCCTTCAGGCTCTGGCACTGGGAAAAGAACTGGGGACTCTACCTGAACCTTTTCTTCCCATGGAGGAATTCTGGAGCACCGAGCTTGGAATGCTTGGGAGCTTTTTCCAAACACCTATTCATGACATAAATCATCCTATTCCCAAATTTTGGCTGGCTCAGGCCGTGAGGGGAGAGACAACCTGAGGTTTTCCTTCATTTTAGTGAATTCCAGGCTGTCCTGGGATGGGAAAGAGCTGCAGAGGAGCTGAGGGCACAGAGATTCCGAGGATTCCTTGGTGCTTCCATGATTTCTGTGCCAACTTCCCACACCACCAGACATGGATGGTTGGATCAGCCCTCCCACCAGGAGAATTCCACTGGGAATTATGGAGAGGTTTAGTCCAGTTTCCAGTGAGATGCTGAGGATCATTCAAGCTCTCCTGGCACTGGGAATTCACAACATCCCACAGTCAATCCCTGCCCTCTCCCTTTCCCAGTTTTTTTGATGGATACCAGCTCCCATGGCAATATTTCCCCTGGAAGCACTGTTAGGACACATTTTGTGTCCGACTGTTGACAATGGAAACAATTCCGTGAGATTTGGCAGCTGAGCAATTATTGAGGCCCCTCCATTACTGGAGAATATCAATATTAATAAGGAATGGGATTGACACAGAGTCTGGTAGAACCAGAAATCACCTCCCCAGAACCAGGAATCCTTGGGAAGCCAAACTAACAGCTCAGTATCGACGTGAACACCTCCAGAGCGGAGCTATCCCTCAGCATTCCATGATTTATTTGGACAGGCATCAACGAGCAATCAACAAATCAATAAAAAATTAATGAGGAGAATTAATAAACTCCCACCTGGGCACTCAGACACTGCCAGGTCAGGAGTTATTGTTTACAGGATTTTCCAGCCCCTTTCAAGGGGCTGAGGACAGCTCCAATCCTATTAACAGAGGGTAATTAGTCATTAACTTCTATTAGGGAGTCGCTCCTTCCGTGCAAAATCTGTGGGAGTGGGAAATGGATCTCATTTTTCCCGGGAAAAATTCATCACCCAGCTCTGCCCAACCCCCGAGTTCAGCAGCAGCAATTCCACGACTGATCCCTGTCCAGCAGCAGCAGCTTCCCGAGGGTTGGGATTGGTGCAGAGGAGCCACCAAGCTCCTCATGGATACGCTCATGGATGCAAGGGAAATACTATCGACCACAACGGAGCTTTTCCAGAGAAAATCTCTGCTCTACTGGAATCACCACAACTTCGGCATGTTCATAAAGCATCAGGGCCAGGATTGAGGAATAAAAGGAGGGAGAAAAGGGAAAAAGAGAGTATATTCCTTCCATCGTTCCCATCTCTGTTCCCAAGAAGGAACTCCACATCCTCCAATCCCTACCAAGGAACTCCACATCCTCCAATCCCTATCAAGGAGCTCCACATCCTCCATTCCCAACACAGAGCTCCACATCCTCCATTCCCAACAAGGAGCTCCACATCCTCCATTCCCAAGGAACTCCACATTCTCCATTCCCAACAAGGAGCTCCACATCCTCCATTCCCAACAAGGAACTCCACATCCTCCATTCCCAAGGAACTCCACATTCTCCATTCCCAACAAGGAACTCCACATCCTCCAATGCCAACACAGAACTCCACATCCTCCAATCCCAACAAGGAACTCCACATTCTCCATTCCCAAGGAGTTCCACATCCTCCAATCCCTACCAAGGAACTCCTCATCCTCCATTCCCAACAAGGAACTCCACATCCTCCATTCCCAACATGGAACTCCACATCCTCCATTCCCAACATGGAACTCCACATCCTCCA